>JAFBJS010006866.1:20034-42128 GCA_016785265.1 Paraplagusia blochii
AGTGAAAGACGGCCGTGCACACTAACTGAACCCATGCGTTGAAAATGAGCGACGATTGGTCGACATAGGTTAACGTTTCAGGCTAAGCCAATCAGAAAGTGACCTGGGTGGGTCTTTTAGCCTTATAGGGAAACAAACAGTCTCACACACACAACGCGGTACAGCAGCACACACCCACAAGCAAGATAACGGCAAGTGACAAGTTACAATAAAGATCAAAATGTCTAAACATCTGTTTTGGTTTTATATTACGACTACATTTCATTACGAAAGTTGCTACAGAACACAACACTAAACTTTTTTTTATGTATTTTTAAAGTAAAGTAACTAGTTATTGGTTACTTTTATAATTTAGCAACTACTAATGTAACTAGTTACTTTTTTAAAGTACTCAAGCCTCTTTCTCTCTTCTTTATTTGGTACACAAGACAGATTGAGATGGTTTGGACATGTTCGGAAGAGGGACAGTGGATACATTGGTAGAAGAATGATCGTAGAGATGGAGCTACCAGGTAGGAGACAAAGAGGAGAATGATGGATGCAGTGAGGGAAAGAGAGAAAAAAGGGGGAAATGGAAAAGGATGATTCACTGTGGAAACCTCTAAAGGACGTGCTGAATGGGGAAGCAGTAGAATCCCATACAAGCCCATGTGCAAACAGCTGCGTATATCAGTAATGGTTTATATCGGAATGGAAAATCTAATAATAATAATGTCTAATAACGTCTAAAACCTGTGTTTCATTTTATCAAACTGTCAAAGCGCATTGAGCCACGTGATTGTACGAACTATGTCATTCAAAAAAAAACATGCAGTTATTATTTTTATTTTTATTACTTTTTATATTTTTACATTTATATTTTCTAATCACCTCAGTGTCTTAAACTAACCACTGGGGGCAGCAGTGAACCATTTTCTGTATCTGTAGTGTCAATGATTTGAGCAAAATTTTTTTTTGCTGATATCTTATAATTTTATGTATTTTTACGTTCAAAAAAAGAAACTTAAATTGTTCTTTTTTCAATTTTCTCATCTGCAAATTTTTTTTGAATTTTTGAATTTTTTATGCCTTGAAGATCAAAATGTTTTTTACAGTGCATTTGCATATTTTGTTTTTTATATTTAATTACTATTACTACTGTATTTACTACATAAAGTTTAATGAATTAGCTCTAGGCAGAAATATAAAAGTTTCTTTTCCTAAGTGTGACGTTTCAGTATTTTTCCTTCTTGGGAAACTTCTTTGAGACGTTGTTTCCTGAGCTCTCAGCTGCATCACATGATCGTCGCGAGTATCTTCCCCAGTCGTCAATACACTAATCAATAAATTGATGTGAACTCAGTTTCTGTGAATAATTTAAAACCTTTCAAGACGTCCATCGTTGGACACGAACATCAGTCAACTCCCCGTCCACAGCGTCAGACCTTCGTTTGGGGCTTTTATTTACCGTCTGTTCCTGAATGCAGCACGTCTCCCTGCTCCCTCACTGTTCCTCCCTCTCTCTCTGTCTGTCTGTCTCTGCTCCGCTCTCTCCTCCCATTTCTCACCTTCCCCCGCCCTCCTGCATTATTCTCTTTCCTCTCCTCCACTGACCACCCGCTCTCCTCCCGCTCTCCTCCCGCCTCCTCCTCCTCAGCTCCCACCCTTTCCTGCTGGCCTCACAGCAGAGGATGTGTCTGGGGTGAGAGAGAATGTGTGTGAGGAAAAAGAGGGAACGCCGTCACTAGAATGGATTTGTGCCCTCAATCCTCCACCCAGCGTTCTCCTCCTACACCTTCTCCTGCCAGCGTCCAGTGCCCTCTGCACCTCAGGGAAAGGGAGACTCGTCCTGGTGGATGGGCAGCTGAGAAGTGAACTTCAATGTCAGCAGGAGATCAGAAGAATGGTGGTGACAAACCGAGAGGTAACCTCACACACACTCTCTAACACACACACTTTGAGGACAAACATCCACCTCTTCATCCCAAGTCTGGTCCAGAGGGACATGACAGTGAAATCAATGAACTTACCGCCCGTCCACGGAAGTCAGGTGACCACCAGGGATGTTCTGTTGTTGATGACTCTTGAGTGGAGCTGCACTGGCTTTGGGTTACACGCTGAAGTCTGTGTCATCCACCCTCGGTGTGACGGAGGTTCCTTCCTGCTCACTTCCACAAACAAACACACTGGACGCCGTCTGATCCTCAAAGATACGACCAAAAGACCAGACGTGTCTCCATCTGTGTAGAAACTTCTAGCTTCTGTGATGAAGATCTTAAGCAAGGTCTCATGAAGCTAAGTGAGATAAATGTCAGTATCATCCAAACATCTTCGCTTGAAACTGGAAGCTGGATCTTAAGAGGTGAAATTATGGTCATTTTTTTACATTAAAATTCATAAAAAAAACTAAAATTGACTCAAAAAGTAAGTTTATAAAAAGTCAATTTTTGATGTTTATCAGAGAAACTAGAAAAACACTGATTCAAATACATGGAACAGACAATGACACACTGATAAAAGTGAAATCAAGTGAAATCCCACTCAGGTGTGACCAGTTAAAGCAGCAGCAGGGAGTTGAGGAGGACAGGAACACAGGACAGGAAGTAAAGCTGCTGTAAATACGTCCTTCAAAATAAAACAGGACCTGAAAAGAAATCTGTGATTGAGAAATAGAAAATATTTAGCGGCCAGCGACTGGACGCTGTGGAATCTTACAGACAGTGCTTCTTCTAGAACAGGGGTTTCAAACTTGCGGCTCGTGGGCCATTTGCGGCCCGTGAGTCGATATTTTGCGTCCCCCGCCTTGATGTGAAGGTTGAATTTATATTAATTTTTTATAGATTTGTTCTCCATATTTTATGGTGAATACTATAGTTCTCAAAGACCCGGTTCACTGCACTTTAACCCATCACCAAAGCAGTTTGGCTTAGAACCTGGAACCCTATGGATCCAAGTCCGGTACCTTAACCCCTAAGACACCGCGGAGGTCAAGACACACCGACTCACCCAATCAAAAGTAGGGTTTGGTGGATGCTCATTTCAAACTGGTCGGAAATTCTTCACAAGGTGAAGAACCACTGCTCTAGTGCTAGAGAAGCTTTGTCCTCAATCGATCCGTGAGGGTCTGCTCTCCACCTTTTGAGCAGCAGCAGCAGATGCCTACAGTACATGACCCTCTCCAGTGTAGCTCCAGGGTCTACGGTTACTGCAGGTGCTGGAGTCTTTGGTTCAGAGTCAGCGCTGATGTTAATGTGACCATAAAAACCACGTGCACTGATTATAATATCAAAATACACAGCTGGAAAAACGAGACTGTGTGAAGAGAGAGAGGGAAAAGAACCTCATTCCTGCTCCTTGGATGACTTTTCAGAACCAGAGCTGCTGAATCATCCTGCTGCCATTGAAGGTCAACGTGAGGTTGATGTGAAGCACATGCTCAGTTTGGTGCTGGAATCAAACTTGTGACTCACTGCAGTCTGATGTCTGTTCGCCAAAAATGCACTAATAATCAAATGAATTATTCAGTGTTATCTTCTCCTTTCGGCTAGTTCCCTTTTTTCAGGGGTTTCCACAGCGAGACAACATTGTCCATCTCCCCCTGTCCTCTCTATCCTCTACCTCCAGGTCCTCCCTCACTGCATCCATCAATCTCCTCTTTGTCTCCTACCTGGTAGCTCCATCTCTAGGATCATTCTTCTACCAATGTATCCACTGTCCCTCCTCTGAACATGTCCAAACCATCTCAATCTGTCTTCTCTAGCTTCTTCTCCAAACCTTCCTGTCTGTGTTGTCCCTCAATCACCTCATTCCTGATCCTTGTCTCTCCTAAAGAGAATCTCAGCATCTTTAACTCCTCCACCTCCAGCTGTGTCTCCTGTCTTCTACCTATTCCTAGTGTCTCTAATCCATCCATCATGGCTGGTCTCTCCACTGTCCTGTAAACCTGTCCCTCCACCTTAGTTGACTCTCTTCTATCACAGATCACTCCTGACTCTTTTCTCTAGTTGTTCCATCTGTCTGTCTTTCTAGTTTTCTGTTTGTCTATCTGTCTGTCTCTACCTGTATGTCTATCGAGCTGGCTATCTGTCTGTTTCTACCTATGTGTCTTTTTAGCTGTCTGTCTTTCTTTCTTGTCACCTGTTTGTTTATCCATTCATGTATCTGTAAGTCTGTCTGTCTGTGTATCAATCTGTCTCTCTGTCTGTCTTTCCAGATGTCTTTCTGACTCTACCCGTATGTCTGTCTAGCTATGTATCTGCCTGCCTGTTTCTGTATGTTGTCTACCTAGCTAGCAAACCATCTCAATGTGTCTTCTCTAGCTTTTTCTCCAAACCTTCCTGTCTGTGTTGTCCCTCTAATCACCTCATTCCTGATCCTGTCCATCCTTGTCTCTCCTAAAGAGAATCTCAACATTTTTAACTCCTCCACCTCCAACTCTGTCTCCTGTCTTCTGTCTATGGCTGGTCTCTCCACTGTCCTGTAAACCTGTCCCTCCACCTTAGCTGACTCTCTTCTATCTCAGATCATTCCTGACTCTTTTCTCCAGTTGTTCCATCCTGACTCCACCCTATTCTCCACCTCTCCTCCACATCTATTAATTATCAACCTATTGAATTGAATTCCCAATTCAACCTTTTTATTTTCTTGTATTTTTGACCGCTGGATTTCTGGATTTCTCTTGTGAAACTGTTGGCTCCGCTGCCTCAACACGTCCCTCTGAGCTCAGACCCCAGAGACCACTGTGAGTCCTGACCCCACAGCACAGCACGTTACTCCCTGCTGACTCACCATCACCAGCTCATTATTCAGTTACGTCCAATTAGGCCGTGGAATCCAAATAGAGGCGTCGTCATCATGTGAGTCGTGAATCCGACAATCAGGGGACAATCAGGGGACAGAGCAGCTCCTGTTTACCTGACAACAGTCTGCTGGAAATGGATCCGCTCCATCAGGACGCGCTGACGTGTTGACGCAGACCCTGCTGGATATCCTGTGTCCCGCGCCGTCAATAATACTGCTGCTCGGCATGATGGGAGCTATCTGTATTTGTAGATACTGCGGACGTTGACTGTCCCCGTGAGCAGTGACAGGCACAGAGGGGACAGAGGACAGCGCTGCAGTGAGGAATGGATTGTATTAATAAAACATAACAGAGAACAAACCTGATCACAGCTCAATGAGTCTGGTTTCTACAAAGTTTTCTTTTATCACAGCAGCAGCAGCAAAGGTAGAATTAAAGAGGTTGGATGAGGAACTGGACGTCATTGGTAGATCATCTCTGTCTGTCTGACTGTCTGTCTTTCTGTCTGTCTGTCTGTCTGTCTTTATATCTCTATCTAGCTGTCTATCTGTGTATCTGTCTGTCTATTTGACTCTACCTGACAGTCTTTCTAGTTGTCTGTCTGTCTATCTGACTCTACCTAACGGGCTTTCTAGTTGTCTGTTTGTCTATCTGTCTGTCTCTACCTGTATGTCTTTCGAGCTGTCTGTCTCTACCTATGTGTCTCTTGAGCTGTCTGTCTTTCTTTCTTGTCACCTGCCTGTTTATCCATTCATGTATCTGTAAGTCTGTCTGTCTGTCTGTCTGTCTTTCCAGATGTCTTTCTGTCTCTACCTGTATGTCTATCAAGCTGTGTAGCTGCCTGCCTGTTTCTGTAGCTGTCTATCTAGCTGGCAGGCTGGTCTGTCTGTCTGTCTGTCTATCTATCTATCTCTCTGTCTGTCTGTCTGTCTTTATATGTCTATCTAGCTGTCTATCTGTCCTTCTGTCTGTCTATTTGACTCTACCTAACTGTCTTTCTAGTTGTCTGTTTGTCTATCTGTTTGTCTGTCTCTACCTGTATGTCTATCGAGCTGTCTGTCTCTACCTATGTGTCTCTTTAGCTGTCTGTCTTCTTTTCTTGCCACCTGTCTGTTTATCCTTTTATGTATCTGTAAGTCTTTATGTCTGTCTGTCTGTCTGTCTTTCCAGATGTCTTTCTGTATCTACTTGTGTCTGTCTAGCTGTGTATCTGCCTGCCTGTTTCTGTAGCTGTCTATCTATCTGGCTGGCTGGTCTGTCTGTCTGTCTGACCGTCTGTCTGTCTGTCTGATCGTCTGTCTGTCTGTCTGACCGTCTGTCTGTCTCTCTTGCATCCAATCTATATATCCTTTTATCTATCTATCAATCTATCTAACAAACTTTTATGTTTTTTGGGGTTTTTCATTTTTATTACTTGAACCAGTTCCAAAGCCTTGATCCAGTGGACCTAACCCATGTGGCACCTCTGTTGGGCCCCACCCCACTGTTTGAGAACTACCAAGGTTACAGCTACCACCAAATCCTCAGGATTTATACGTTACAATAATACTACCCTCATACAGTATTTATATGTTTAATAAATAGTTCCGTACTGTACAAGTCACCAGTTCAACCACTTCTTTTATCAGGACATATTTGTACGATTGCTAACTTTTTATCGTAAATATGCCGTTCAAGGAAAGAGAGCTGCGCTGTCAGGATGTTGGAGAGTCCACACACTGCAGTAATAAGTGAAATACTATCCCATTTGTTTCCTCCTGTTCTCGACAGACATGGTGCCGGTCTTTGAGGTGTGGCCAGAGGTGGAGCGGGCTGAGCGTCTGGCCCGCGGAGCAGCACTGAAATGGGCGTCGGGCGTTTTCTGTCGGCCCGAACATCTGGAGCGACTGAGCCAGTACAGGAAGAGGGAGAGTCAGAGAACAGCTTCCATACACACCAGGCTCAAGGTGACGGACGACGTGGACGCACGCAGACACTGTAGCACAGTCATGGGATACAACGAAGAGTTAAATATGATCCGATCTTTGACGACTTTGTTTCCTCCCCTCAGTCCATGGTCCAGTCCTACCTGGAGGGTGTGGGTTGGGGTCTGGAGCAGCTGCAGGAGGCCCGAGTGGAGCTGAAGGAGGTGTCGCACGCCTTAAAGAAAACAGAACTGGAGTCTGTTGAGAACGCCGGGGGTGTGAAGACCCTTGAGAAGCTGAGGGAGGTTTCAGTCAACCACCGCCAGCTTCTAGCTGCTGTCAGCAACTTACCTCGACTCTACTCTGGTGGGAGACGTGCACCACCTTGTATATATTGCATTTTTAGCTAACTTATTAGCTAGGGTAAATTGTTGGCACTTGTTGCAGTCCGCACCACCATGGTACTGGAGACGGAGCGTCTGGTGGAGTCCAGGAGACTCCTGGAAGCCCATGCACGGCTGATGGACCTGGAGCAGTGGCAGGATGACATTCTCTGGCAGCTCCACAGCACCTCCAGTGGGTCGACTGAACTGAGCAACGAAGACAAGGAGCTGGTGGCCAAATATTTTTCTGGGGTGGGGCAGCTAGTGGAGGCCCTGGGTGGGTATGACATCGGAATATTCATGGAATTCTAGCAGGAAAGAAACACAATGCACTGTATTTTGTTCTAAAAATGTGCCACAACACAGGCCTGGCCTTTGTTAACGTTCCTTGTTAACGAGGAATTTAGTCGCTCGGGTAAAAAGTTTGGGCGTCAACCAGAGCCAGGACTCTGACCTGTGGCTCCTGATCAGATTTAGATTCTTTGTTTTGGCTCCATGTAAGATTAATTTTGGGAATTTTCAGATACCATAAGCTTAACTGGAGTATAAGACAAAAAAACAAGAAAAAAAAGTATGTAATTCGATTAAGAATAGTAGTCACACCAGCCTGTTTGAGTGCCCCCTAGTGGCTGTCATTGTAAAAATAATAAATATATACATTTCCATTGGTGCAGAGATAGCACCTGTCTCTTATACACATCTAGATGTGTATAAGAGACAGACTTGAACCAGTTCCAAAGCCATGATCCAGTGGACCTAACCCATGTGGCACCTCTGTTGGGCCCCACCCCACTGTTTGAGAACTACCAAGGTTACAGCTACCACCAAATCCTCAGGATTTATACGTTACAATAATACTACCCTCATACAGTATTTATATGTTTAATAAATAGTTCCGTACTGTACAAGTCACCAGTTCAACCACTTCTTTTATCAGGACATATTTGTACGATTGCTAACTTTTTATCGTAAATATGCCGTTCAAGGAAAGAGAGCTGCGCTGTCAGGATGTTGGAGAGTCCACACACTGCAGTAACTGTCTCTTATACACATCTAGATGTGTATAAGAGACAGGTCGTCATCATGTGAGTCGTGAATCCGACAATCAGGGGACAATCAGGGGACAGAGCAGCTCCTGTTTACCTGACAACAGTCTGCTGGAAATGGATCCGCTCCATCAGGACGCGCTGACGTGTTGACGCAGACCCTGCTGGATATCCTGTGTCCCGCGCCGTCAATAATACTGCTGCTCGGCATGATGGGAGCTATCAGTCGTCTTCCTTTTGGCTTGTCCCTTCTTTTTTTTTTCCAGGGGTTGCCACAGTGAGTCCACACTTTCCATCTTTCCCTGTTCTGCTAGCTCAACTCTAACTACATCCATGTCCTCCCTCACTGCATCCATCAATCTCCTCTTTGTCTTCTACCAGGTAGCTCCATCTCTAGGATCATTCTTCGACCAATATAAGCACTGTCCCTCCTCTGAACATGTCCAAACCATCTTTCTTCTTCGTCTTTTCTAGCTTTTCCTCCACATTTTCCCGTCTGTGTCGTCCCTCTAATGACCTCATTCCTGATCCTGTCCACATTTGTCTCTCCTAAAGAGAATCTCTGCATCTTTAACTCCTCCACCTCTTAGCTGACTCTCTTCTATCACAGATGACTCCTGACACTTTTCTCCATCCTGCCTGTACTCTATTCTTCTCCTCTCTTCCACAGTCTCCACTGATCTAAACAGTTGAGCCTCTGTATCTAAACTCCTGCACCTTCACCACCTCTGCTCCTTGTAAACTCAACATTAACACCACAGTAACCAGTGTAAAAACTACTTCTTTTATACTAGTTCTGCCCTTAATTAGTCCCAGGACAAAGAAAAACATGCTCTTTAACCCAACAGCGAAAGTGAAGATAATTTTAATTGTAGAATCCTAGTCATTAAAGTTCCATTGAGCAGGATTCTAGACTTTTTAGAATAATTAGCAATCAAAAACTAGAATTTCGAAGGAACATTGATGAGAATTGTGGGTGAAAATGAAAGAAAATGTATATATATTGCTGATTCTTTTCTGTATGATGTAATTGCTCATGTTTTGGGGGTTCATCCAATTTACAGTATATGAAATGCTGATAGATAGATAGATAGATAGATAGATCTTCAGCCTCAGAACAACATTGTGTTTATAATGAACGGAGAACAGCAACATACAAACAGAACCAGGAGTTGATTCACTTCACTGTTGGAATTACAACACAAAACAAAAAGGCAGAAGAAAAAATTAGAGCTTCTTCTTCTTTTGTCCAGGCAGCTAATCTAAAGTTGGCATCTGTTTTAGTGACAAATTCAGGGACACAATTTCAGGGATACAAATGGATAGCAGTCGCCCATTTCAACCATATGTGGAGTCCATATGGTCCAAATTCTCTCCTCACACCCCACCACTTACATTGCACTGTTTGTCGATGCACGATCCTGGAATGGCAACATTTTTCTCAAGCTGCAATTAACAATAAAATACACCATTTTGTGAACTTCTGAATTTTAACAACTTACCAAAATAAAGTTTGTGCAACAACAATAATAACTGCTGAGAAAACTTGTTTTTTTTTTTTTTTCCACTTCCTTCGACAAATAATGTTTCCAAATCCACGAATTGAATCCCACCTAACCTTTAGCTGCAGTGTCACACTCATTTATTGGAGGAGACATGAATGTTCATGCCTACATGACTATCACCTTTGCAAGCAACAACACTGCCACCACCAGGTCTAACCAGTGAGGAGGTGTCTCAGCTCTGTTTATTTGCCCTCTGATAGTCATGCAAACGACCTTATTAATGGACGTGTTATTTCACTGTTGGACCATCTACATCTCCGCTAAAATGGTAGAGACGATAGAGAGTTTGTCCGTATTCATCCTCATGCGGCGACAAGGACACGCAGCAGAAAAAGGTTGAAAACAAAGAGCCTCAGAACAGAATCGGACACAGGGAAGACAATAGATGCTGGAAATGACAGCATAAAATACACATCATCAGCAGAGCAGTGGAAGACCTGAGGGAGAAGAGACAGCACGCAGGTATAAAGAGAGAGAAGTCAAATATTCCCCTTTACTGCTGCTGCATCAAACATCATGTCCTTGCCCTGGGGGGAGGACTTAACAACCTGAGAGTGTGTCTGTGGGCAGCGACAGACAGACTCTCCATTGTGGCAAAAAGTTGTTTGTTCACCTAAAGCTTCCGACATGTAGACAAGGATTTTCTTTGTGCGGGACGTCATCGAATGATTTTTCATCTCCAGCTTACGTCATCAGCATTTTCTAAACTGAAACTGCCATTCTGGCCAAGCTAATGGTTCCAAAAGTGGGGGGCTTGTCACCCTGCATGGTACATTACATATGACATATTTGGACAGTAAATCCATAATGATCTAAGAGTGTGAGGGACACAAATGATATAGCAGTCAATGAGATTTCAATGCACTGAAGCCTGACTGATATTGTTGGGAAAAATGAGCGACCCACCCACAGTAAGGCTCTCAAAATGGTGCAATGCGATTTGGGTGGTGCAAGCAACGGACAAGCAAATGAAGACATGAACTTTAACTCTGGAGAAACTCATAGTTTGTAAGATACATGAATTACTACAGTCGTTTCTCCATTCACTCCCTTTGTTTATTCCGATCTCAGTGAAATTTCACTATGATGTGGTATATTACGGTAAATTCTTCTCACATTGCCAATATTTGTATTTTATGAACTTTAACTCTGGAGCAACTCATAGTTTGGAAAATACATGAATTACTACAGTCGTTTCTCCATTCACTCCCTTTTTTTAAAATTCTGATCTCAGAGAAATTTCACGATAGTGTGGTATATTACGGTACATTCTTCTCAGATTGCCAATATTTGTATTGTATGAATTTTAACTCTGGAGCAACTTGAAGTTTGTAAAATACATGAATTACTACAGTTGTTTCTCCATTCATTCCCTTTTTTCTATTCCGAACTCAGAGAAATTTCACGATAGTGTGGTATATTACGGTACATTCTTCTAACATTGCCAATATTTGTATTGTATGAATTTTAACTCTGGAGCAACTTATAGTTTGTAAAATACATGAATTACTACAGTCGTTTCTCCTTTCACTCCCTTTGTTTATTCCGATCTCAGAGAAATTTCACGATAGTGTGGTATATTACGGTAAATTCTTCTCACATTGCCAATATTTGTATTATTTACCTGGAGGACATTAAAGACTGCATTGCACATGCCTTTGTGTTTCACCTGCTGTTTGGGTTATGCATCACAGCAACTCAATTTCCTTCATTTACATTGTCTGTTTTTTCTTATATTTCCATTCTCCATCCCTACCGTAAACAAGTAATAGTGATGCATTTATTTAACACATCTGTAGCCACTTCAACCTCATTTATTACGGTACTTGTTCTCATTGCAGAAGTCGGGCTTTTCACTATACTGGTATTAGGAATAATATTTGGTGATGAAAGCTCTCATCCCTGCCATATGTACACAATTATTCTAAAACCCAACAGGAGCACTTCCCGCTGATTTATAGAAGCAAACAAACATTAGCATTCTTCATTGACACTAATTTTGAAAAGTACCAGAGGAAATGCATCTGGAGTTGTTGAGTGGAACAAGGGTAAAAAAAAAAAAAGAGAAAAGAAAAAAAAAAATGACAGTGTAAACATATGCCACTTCTCCGGAAAACCTGAAAACACCTAATATTTAGATTTGCATGCAATTTCCCTTGTAATGAAAAATATCCACATGAACGCTGAGAGAAAAGTGGGCAGGAAATCAATGTTTTGTTCTGTTCTCCTGGCGCGTGTGTCCCCCCAGGCGTCCCACCCTGATGTGTCATTACACTTTCTATTATCAACTGTCTCGGAGTTTACGATGGCTCGGTGCGGTAAAGTTTTCAGTTTTCTGAGTGGTTATAATTTTCAGGTTTTCGAGTCTAGCCCGTGGACCTCACACTCTGACGTTTCATTATTATTTAGACAGATCGTTCGGCTGATTCAGCTGATGGTACAGCGCAGAGTAGGGAATAATGATTTCAGTTTTTTTTTTTTTTTTTTTTTTTTTTTTTTTCATTTAGAACAGATTAGATTATGGGAGAGATTGAGGTTAGCTGGAGGGTGGAAGAGATAAGAGAAGAAGGCTGATGATCAGCTTTACAAACCCCTGAAGCACGAATATGTAAAAAAGTGAAGAACAATATTGTGATGAATGAACTAATAACGCACAGAAGACATTTGTCATATGTATTTAACTGATTTCTGTTGTGGGACGTGGGTAATTCCTTTGTACAGCCTCCAAGTATGGGACATAAACCTGCTGTTCTCCGATGCCTGGAACATTCTGTCATGCACGATTAAAATATCATCACCCACAAAATCATCCAATGAGAGATCTTGGAGACATCTTATGAGATCATTCATTCACACAAACATTCAGTGTGAACTATTGAGTTAAAACGCTCTGACAAAGACCCTCAAGATAGAGCTGATGTCCGTCCAGGTCAGATTTACCTGGTACATCCTTGCATGGCCATGTCTCCTATTAATGTATGGAGAAAGGCTTGTTCCAAGAACGCAAAAGAAAAAGGACTCTTATGGTGTTATTTTGTTCTAGATTTGGATGTCACCACTGGGTTAATCTTAGAATTGGTGTTAATTGAGTGTTTATGTCCAACGATAAAAAATGTAAGTCAAACCGAACAATCAAGGAACTATATACACGAATTTGTCTTGGGTCAAACTCTAAGTTGAGGGCCACTGCCCCCACTGCCATTCCACCAATGGGCTGCATTAGAAGTTAATGTTCAATACGGGAGAAAAAAAAAAAAAATGGTGAAAATGAAAAAAAAAAAAAAAAAAAATCTGTTTTCTACTGTAACACAACACTTCAGAAGAGTCTTGTAATACTCACATTCATCCACAAAATAATTTTTTAACATTAACTTACAGTAGAATCCATCTAGAAATCGTATGGGCCCCACTAACATTCAAAAAAAAAAAAAAAAAAAAGACAAATCACTCCACGGGCCACAAATGGTTGAGACCCATGAGTTCAATCAAAAATTCATTGGAGCTTTTTAAAGTCGTCATCATGACCTCTAAAAAAACACAAAGGGCCGCTGTGGCTGCAGGTTTTTGTTCCAGCAGCGCCACGTGACTTGTCTTTTTCAATCAACTGATCTGAGTGTCCAGACAGCTGATTGATCAACCGGTCTGCCCTGGAAAGGTTGAAACAAAAAACCTGCAGCCACAGCTGCTCTTTGTGGAACCAGTTTGACACCAGGGACAGCAGTCTTCACTGCCAACCATATCACACTGCACCGCACCAATCCTTCATCAACCTTCAACTCGAGGAGCCATAGTAAAATACCTTAACAAAATCCATAGAAATGTCCAGGTGCTGTCCAGGTAACTGTCCACTGTGGTCCAGTGCATTGAAATGTCTCTCCGGTATCCCTTCAGCCTGTCTCTTATACACATCTAGATGTGTATAAGAGACAGCCTTCAGACATTCACACTTCCTGAGCATTCATCAGACCTGTCATCTGCTGCCCCGCGGGTCATCTTCGGTCCGCGGGAGGTCAACACACGACTGCCCCCGCTGCAACATCCAAACCAGATGTCTGACGCAACGGTCCTCCTAAAAGATACCTCGCTCACAATGGAGCGTGACAAATGGAGTGAGCCATTCACGTGTGCATTCCCTGGTGGTTAAAAATCTCACAATTAGTTCAGAATGTCCTGTTGAGACATCTAACAAGTTGGACCTGAAGACCTGTGTGGATGTTTCCATTTACCAATGATCCAATAACATTCAGGGGGAACCTTTCGTAGGAACTTTTATTTTAGAGCAGCAGTTTCAAAGCTCCTGCCATTCCACCAATGGGCTGCATTAGCAGTTAATGTTCAATACGGGAGAAAAAAAAAAAAAAATGGTGAAAATGAAAAAAAAAAAAAAAAAAATCTGTTTTCTACTGTAACACAACACTTCAGAAGAGTCTTGTAATACTCACATTCATCCACAAAATAATTTTTTAACATTAACTTACAGTAGAATCCATCTAGAAATCGTATGGGCCCCACTAAAAAAAAAAAAAAACAAATCACTCCACGGGCCACAAATGGCCCACGGACCGCATGGTTGAGACCCATGAGTTCAATCAAAAATTCATTGGAGCTTTTTAAAGTCGTCATCATGACCTCTAAAAAAAACTATTCAAAATTGAATAAATATCTACAGTTTCCCATCAAATTTTTGCTGTAATGACATCAATCAGTAGCTGTTCTTCTGCCGTCTTTATTTGCAAAACTGACACATACTTCACTATTGCTTCATTCATCAACTTCACTGAAGTTATATTGAAACCTCATACAGACTGAGAACCCTATTAAACTAGGGAAATTAAATCACGTATCAGTGCCCACTGTCGCAGAGATGTTAAAGGAATTAAAGTCTAAAGATTTGCTCTATTCTGCCACTGTCCCGAAGAGGTGCTAACCTCACTTTTCTGGATCGCTGGATTTACCAAACACTTCCTTAACCAAGTGGACTGTCATCCACCAAACATTCTTACATACCATTACTCATACCAACCCCCCATCAATCTTTCATCCGCTTTTCCAGAGCCGCTTGCAGGAGCTTAATTCGGAGCATTTAGAGATACCAAGACAACATTTGCTCTAGCTCATCTGGAAGGATCGTGAGGTGTTCCCAGGCCAACCGGGCAACCTAAAGTTGCTCCACCATCTTCTGGGTCTCCTCCCAGAGCTGTCCAGTAACCGTCTGGATTGTCTCTTCTCGATGTGAAGCAGCAGCGGCTCTACACAGGGTAGGTAACAGAGCTCCTCAACCTTTCTCTAAGGGAGTGCCTTGGCACCCGATGGAGGAAGCTAATTTCAGCTGCTGGTTCTATTGGGCATTGGGTTTTTTCGGTCAAGACCCAAAGTTAATGACCAGAGGTGAAGGCAGAAACGTAGATTGACCGGTTCATTGAGAGCTTTGCCTTTTGGCTCAGCTCTCTCATCAACACAAAAGACCCATAGAGCAGCCGCTGCATTGATCTGCATGTCATCCTCATGCTCAAATCAAGGATGCAAACCATCTTTTTTTTTTTTTGGATGAAGAACTACAGTCCTTGAACTTTTCATCCGAGATATAATTTTCACTCCCATAGCTGCGAACCCCCAGGTCCTGTTATAAAAAAGCAAAAGACAATATCACCTGCAAAAAATCAGAGTCTCCTGAACCGTACACCGCCAAAATTATTCAAATTACTATATTTATGTACAAGCAACGGGATTGGAGCAAGTATTTATTGAACAAAAGTGTCTAAATGTGGCCTGCATGTAAAACATAGAGAAGAATCAGACTAAAACAATGTAAACTGAAGTCATAACAGTGGTGCTGTAACTGTCCTAGGGATAAATACATTGTATATTACTGTACACAATCATGTTCTGAGCCACAGGGATTAAAATGCCGCTATGGATTTAAACACTATTGTCTAATAAAACATTGAACAAGTAGGGAGTCAGATAGCTACTACAGGACAAACATTGCCTCAACATATTTGGCAACAACAGTGCAAAAAAAAAAAAAAAAGAAAAAACACATAGTTGATCAAGTCCTTCTGGACTTTTATCCACTATTTATTCTCAATGCTGCAGTTTTCCAGCCCTTCTTGTAAAACTATGTCTTAGCCGCCCTCAGGTAGGGTGAGTTTACAAACCAAACTATATACATAAATATTTTTTTTTTTTTTTTGCCCGAGGCTTTCAATGTAAACATCACAAGTATCGGAACACAAACTCGCCTCAGATCAGCTCAAGTTCAAGCTATGTCAAAATATATGATTCGGCAATGATTTCCTCCTGACAGTGACTTCAATGTTTTATGAGGGAAACACAGACTGCATGAGCTAGCACAAAGTGATTGAAAAAATAAAGGCCAAGGACAAGCATAAAAGCCCTGAGTGTAGAGGAAAAAAAAAAAAAAAAAAAAAAAAAACCTAATCAGGCCGTGGCTTTTAGTCTCCTTGTGTGAAGTGGATCTAATGGAAAATAAGAGGCAAGAGAAAACAAACTGCACAGAATGCACGGTGAAAGCACAGGTGGAAGAGTTGGTTAAGGAGCCGCAGTAAATTTGAACTGTACTGTAGTTCACTGCAGCTGAGGTCATCATGAATAACTGCTCCCTTTACAGTACTGAAAAGGGGCAATAACAAGGGTTTTTCCAACTTTAAAAAAAAAAAAAAAAAAAAAAACAGTTGCTGGTACAAGCTGGAAAAGAACGTCCAAGTGACCAAACAAAACAAAAGGACAACAATGTGAGATATAAGAACTGATTTGGTCAATTGACTGATCTTGTCCTCTCCTAATTACTCTTCAAACCATAACAATAAGTTCTCACCTTTAAGCCCTCATTTATGCGTCTTTTGTCGGACCATTCTTACAACCTTGCAGTATTTAACAGTAAAAAACCCAAACCATGAAACAATTGTCTCCCAAACATTACACAAACCTCTCTTATGACTGGATTGGTGACAACTTAAAACAAGTATCAAACAAAAACATCTAATATAGATGATAATTCAGTTTAAAGTCAATACAAATAATTGGCAACTTGCAGTATCCAAAGATTGCTGTCAATAACATAACAGGAGATATAAAGACTCTTCTTCTGTCACTTTGTCTCTTTGAAAAAAATGTATTTGATAGTAAATACATGTTTTCCATCTCCCCCTGCTCTCTGTATTTCTATTCTGACTCCAACTACCTCCATGTCCTCCCTCACTGCATCCATCAATCTCCTCTACCTGGTAGCTCCATCTCTAGTCTCGATCTTTTAACTATATATTCACTGTCCATCCTCTGAGCATGTCCAAACCTCTCTTGCTTTTTTCCCCAAACCTTTCTGTCTGTCTGTGTTGTACCTCATTCCTGATCCTGTCCATCCTTGTCACACCTAAGGAGAACCTCAGCATCTTAAACTCCTCCACCTCCAGCTCCGCCTCCGCCTCCTGCCTCCTGCCATACACCATGGCTGGTATCACATGGCTCCCACTTTACTCCAGCTGTTCCATTCATGAGATACAAAGACTAATAAGCAAAGTTTTATTGTGTTGTAAAAATGTGTTAAACGCAGGTTTTAAAAAAAATCTATATAATGCACTGAAACAGGCTATATTTACCCTATGAAATGGGTTTAGTATGAAATCTTTAAAGAGTCCTTGAAATTATAAAAAGAAAAAAAAGGGCTTTAGTCCTGCACGATGACCATAAAAGATGTAAACAGGAGGCACAGATCCTATCTATAAAAATCCTAACAAGAAAATAACTATATTGACATTGCAGGCAATTACAGGAAAGGTGCTGCTCCCATATTTATGATAGATGTCAATAAACATAATTAACACCTTAAAACAATGTTATGTTGACATTTTTTCTTCAATTTTGCGTGAAAAAAAAATGCACAGCATGTCATTGACCTTGATTATTACAAATAAAATCTAGGATTCACAGAACACACAGAAAACACAAAAAATAAACCATAATTCTATCAACCAGAAAAGTAATCTTCCAGAATGTACACAAAAAAAACCCAAAGAATTCTCCAAACATGAACTTACCATAAGCCGGTGACAAACACAAGCATCTCAAAAACAAAGATAACAAAGTAATGAAAACAACATGAATTAACATGTATGCACACACAATCACAACAATGATCCAACAAAGACTAAGTGATGAAGAAAGCACCAGGTGACAGGAGCGAGACTGATTACAAAGACACAGGTGACTGGGAGGACACTGATTACACCAACACAAGCTGGCAAGCTGTTTAATTCAGGGATGTTTTTTTTTTTGTTTGTTTTTTTTTTTTTTCAAATTGAACACAGCACCCTCTTCAGGGTAGGAGTGGGACTGACCAACAATATATCCGTCACAAAGAACAACATAGGACGACACTATTCTGGATATTGAACCCACGAGTTGCAACATACATTTGCCATATTGAAATGTTAATTCATGGTAATGAGTCATGATTAATCATGAACATTGAGACACTGAGCATAAGTACGTTCACAGCTTCCCTTCAAAGTGATCAGATACCCTGCCACAAGTAAAGTTGTTTTTTTTTTCATCTTTTTTTTATCTTTTTGAACACACAACATCCTTTTGTTGATAACTTGGAGGAAAATTTTACAGCAATGTCAACTTATGGCCTCAAGTTATACTTTTAATATCAACTTCACAGGTCTGTGTATTGAGGCACAGTCTGGTCAAAATCCCACTCTCTCTTATAAGTATAACAAGAAGCAGTCACAGACATTTCCAGTTTGGCGCTTGTATATGAAGCCCCCCTCCACTACTCACCCACAGTCTCCCACTCTGGTATCTCTTTCTTTCCTCCTTCTTCAGCTCTAGCGCAGCTGTGATCAGTGAGGCTTCCAGGAGCCGATGAGGTTCATCTGCTCCAGCACTGCCTCATCAGTGTCAATTACCGGAGCCTCAGTCACTGATGAAACAGCCAATGAGCTTCCAATCACTGCGTTGCACATTAGCACGAGCCAACATTACCAGCTACTCACTGGAGGAAAGTCCACTGTGCTGAATAAAATAAATGCTGAGGCCTAGCTGAGCTTTTGGATGTATAAATAAGCCAAAAATAAAGATAAAACAGCGCCCACCTGTGTGTAAAAATGATGACTTTTTTTTATTCTCGTCACTAAAATCTGTCGTCATTACTATTTATTTCAGCTAATGTCCATTCAATAATAACAATGATGATAAATACATCATTGTGTTTTTTTTTTTTGTTTTTTTTTAAGGTGTGTCCACTGACCTGGGAAATCATGTAAGACACTGACTGGTGAAAACGTTTTATTTATCCACATATTCATATTATTGCATTTATTTTCATGTAAAGTAATATAATTTTTCTATGATTACACTAGTCATTTTTCCCAGACGTCATGATTTGTTGGAAAAACTTAAGTATGGGTGTGTTGGATATAAACAACAGGCACATCCAGTACATGTGTACTCATTTCACTTCCTTGTTTGACACTGCAAAATGTGATCCATCCTATTGTCTGTTAAAGGCATAGGCAAAATTTTGTTGTTCACTGTGGTGTGAATCACAATGAAAAAAAAAAAAATTTTAATCATTTCAGATAAAAAAATATATAGGTTTGATCATGATTTTTTTTTTTTTTTTTTAATCAACAACATAGCTATATTACTATGTGCCAGTTCTCAGTGTGGCTAGACAAAGAGCATAATTTTGGGAAGTCTAAATATTTTTTTTTTTTCATATTTCTCTGCGAAAACACAGAAAAACAATGTTCTTTTGTGTGAAGAACAGCGACATCAGACAATACTGAGAACCTGACAATGTGCATCACTGAGGATGGCATCTTATTAAGGAAGGTACCAAAAGTGTGACTTCTTCAAAGATTCTTTTCTATTGTAAGGAAACCATTTAGTTAAAGTGGTGAGAACAACAACCAAAAAAATGTCGAAAGCTGATTTTTTTTTTTTTTTTTCCACAATGAAACACAGTAAAAATAGTCACAGAGGTGGAGGAGAGCAGCAAACTTTAAATTGAGAAAGAGTTTCGTTCATGGCAAACTCTCCAGTAGTAACTTTAACTCTGGTTATTAAAGAATGCCCATTTTGGATAAAAATGCCAAGGCGGGAGGAGAGGAAACAAAATTAGACAGAGAGGGCTCAGAGTTCACTCTAGGTTGTGTTGTAATTGCGTCTCCGCAGGCCAAGGGTTGACAGACAGGTACACACTCGAACTATTAATTTGTACTTTGTTTAGGAGGCTCAGACCAAATAACATTTCACTTCGACATTTGAGTCTGTGCAAAACTCAGGAATATTTTTACACTTCCGTGACCATTAGGCTCTAATTAGTTGTAGTGTCTTTGATAGTAGTTTAGATAGTAGACAGTAGATTGTAGTTTTTGCAAACCATGACCAGCATGTATGAAGATGGATGATACACATTGGGGGGAGACATGGAAGACATGTTGAAAAAGAGGAATCATTTTAAACCGTTTAATTATATATAGCTTATATCTATACAGTTTGAGAGACACTAGCAATTGTTTCTCTTTACAAGAGACAACGATGGACAGGATCAGGTCATAAGAGGCACAACACCGACAGGAAGGTTTGCGGAAAATACTAGATGCCAGATTGAGATGGTTTGGACATATCCAGAGAAGGGACAGTGGATATATTGGTAGAATAATGATCATGGGGGTGGAGCTACCAGGTAGGAGACAAAGAGGAGATTGATGGAGGCAGTGAGGAAGGACATGGAGGTAGTTGGAGTCAGAGTAGAAGATGGAAAGGAGGAACATTGATTCACTGCGACGTCCCCTGAAAAAGGGACAGACTGAAAGAAAAAGAAGAAAATCTTTGTAGTTTATTGTGCAGTAAGCCTAGCCTGCCATGGAAACTCCCATGGTGCGCAAGAACCTATACAATAGGATAA
This sequence comes from Paraplagusia blochii, assembly GCA_016785265.1. Classification (NCBI taxonomy): domain Eukaryota; kingdom Metazoa; phylum Chordata; class Actinopteri; order Pleuronectiformes; family Cynoglossidae; genus Paraplagusia; species Paraplagusia blochii. Next base: position 40,652 of record JAFBJS010006866.1, read on the forward strand.
TGAAAACTCTTAGTCTTCTGCTTTAGACATGAACAGAAGACATCGACTGCTGGGAATATATATTTTTGTCAATGAATGGAACTTAAACTGTACTGAAGTATTCTGCCAAAAGTATAGAGTCTAAGATGTACCCACAACCTCAAAGCAAATGGACTTTAATATTAAAACATAATACAGAAGTATTTCATGTTGAACTGAGGAAGCCAATAGAACCATCGACATTTTAAAACATTGTTTATCCCAGTACCTGTACATATCAGGTGTTTACTGCTAATCTTCACTTGTTCCGCAAGAAATTGACAAAGCTAACATTTTCAACATCTGAGTTGTTTTTTTTTTAATCCTTCAATCCATTATATTCAGCAAAAAAATTATGAAGGGTCAATGGATTTTTACACAGCCCCGAAAGGTTTCTCCAGTTAAACCTTTTATTTAAACACTGTATTCCTTGAAAAAGTCTTATATTTTTAGCTTCTGTAGCGGTAGGAGCTGCTCTACCCTTTAATGCACACTGTTTCTTTACAGCCTCTGACTTGGAATCGATCTCAGCAGGGTGAGAAGTCAAGTCGCCGGTGCTCCACATCCATTCAGTAATGTTATCTCCAGTTGCTCTGAGAAAAGAACCTGAGGTGACGAGACTCGGAGCTCAGAGATGCTTCACACTGGCATTTGGAGACGTCTAAAAATGGCACAGAGTTTAAGAGGTGCAGCTTGAGCTGTCATCCATCTTTCAGAAAAAAAAAAGCAAAAAAAAAAAAACAATGATGGCCCACGTCTTAAGGAAAACTCAGACGCCTGCGGAAAGTGCCGGTGTTTTTCTTTAATATATATTTGATGCCGGTGACAGACAGGAGGTTTCATCTGCCATGTCGTGTTTCATGCACCTTGAACTCCCAGACAAAACATCTGAGAGGTACACCATAGGAGGAGTCATTTTTGGCAGAGACTGGATATAAGATTATTTTATTCATAACTCTGTCTTTTATTGTAGTTTGCAAAGTGCGGGAGGAAATTGCTTTGGAGTTCCTTGAGAATTGGTGCTTTTCAGGCTACAAAACCGAGGTAAAGATTTCCACAGTACCCATTTAACTAAGGTTTTTTTTTTTTTTTTTTTTTTTTTTTTTTCTTTTTTTCACAGACGTATCAACTGTGAAATAGATCTACAGTAATGACTTGATCTTTCAGGCAAGAAAATTAACATCAAATTATCAAGTATACTAGGATATTTTCTAGAAACTTCAGGCAAATGAGACACATCTTTACATATACACATATATTGAACAATGTGTTAGCTATTAGCTATTGACAAAAATTATCAGGTATTGACTGTATTGGTATTGACTGATGCATGGAATGCATTATTTGGACATTATCAGCGTATATATCCCCAAAACGTTGGTATTAGAAGACATCATTTAGTCATTTTTTGTGTTAGAATTTTTTTTTTTTTTTTTTTTACAAAGCATCTCTTTAGAAA
>JAFBJS010006866.1:43000-70517 GCA_016785265.1 Paraplagusia blochii
AGATTTCCACAGTACCCATTTAACTAAGTTTTTTTTTTTTTTTTTTTTTTTTTTTTTTTCTTTTTTTCACAGACGTATCAACTGTGAAATAGATCTACAGTAATGACTTGATCTTTCAGGCAAGAAAATTAACAAGTATACTAGGATGTTTTCTAAAAACTTCTAGAAACAGGCAAATGAGACACATCTTTACATGTACACACATATTGAACAATGCGTTAGCTATTAGCTATTGACTAAAATTATCAGGTATTGGCTGTATTGGTATTGACTGATGCATGGAATGCATCATTTGGACATTATCAGCGTATATATCCCCAAAATGTTGGTATTAAACATCATTTTGTCATTTTTTGTGTTAGAATTTTTTTTTTTTTTTTTTTACAAAGCATCTCTTTAGAAAATGTTAAACTCTCCCGATCATCAGGAACACCTATGTATTTGCTGTGAATATTCAGATCGTGACATCCAAAACTTTAGTTGTCAGCAACTGGACTTTAAGTTGACAGATGCACTCCTATGCATACCATTGCAGTAACTCTTACTACCAACCAAGAGTTTTGGATCCACGGGTGTGAGGTGTTGAAAATCTGACTTGCAGAGACATTTACTGTCCCCAGAATGCTATAAATGTGCAGGAAATAAACCTTACATGGAAACTACAACAAAACACAAAAACAACTTTATAGCTGAGTGTCAGAGGGACAGCAAAAACAAGAGCTAAGTAATAAAATAAGTAAGAAGAAAAAAAACCCTATTTAAATTATGGGGAAAGATGTTTTGGGACAATGTCCAATAATCCTCTGGCTGGGGGAGCATTTTGTTGTAGAGAGTTACACTTCTGTGGAGAAGGTCCTTCCTTGTCAATTCTATCTGTAGGCTACTATTTAGACGACGAGGGAACGAAACAAAAGAATATCTGAGTTAAATTTCTGCACTGCTTTCGACAGTTGCCTCAATGGATGCATTTCTAAAATAAGTTGCTCTAAACTTTTTCAACCCCTGCTCAGACCTGTTTGAACAGTCGAGCACCGGAGCATATTTTCATCTTCTTATGGCAGTATTATTAAACTGACGGGCTTTAAAATCATTCACGCCGAGTCCCCGACTCAACCTCCTCTGATATTAAACTCGTCCTCAGCGCCGGGAGATTTAAGGAGCAGAAACGTCCCCGTCTTCTTGAGGTGAGGATATGCGACAAATCACCACCATGATTGTTCTGTGAGTTGCTTCGTTCCAATTTAAGTCTCATCGGGCTTGTTAGAGCAAAGTGACGACCCTGTTAAAGCAGGGTGTCTAGACTTTCTTCAAGGACTCCAAGTTTGATGACGTAAGAATACCCCAGGACCATCTGCTCACCCTGTGATACTAAAGGCAACAGTTAAGTTGCTGCAAATGCTCTAAACGAATTTATGTGAACGCTTTTTTATGATTTTTATAGATTTGTCTTCTGTTTGAGGTGTTAGATAAATCCTTGAGTCAGTCATGTCCAAACTGTCCCACTAATGAGCCACTGTGGCTGCAGGTCTTTATTGCAACCAAGTATTAAAAGTTAACAGGTTTAATCAACTAATCTCAATCATCAGACAGCTGATTGGTCAAACTATGTGCTCTTGGTTGGTTGGACCGGCAGCCATATCAGGCTTGTGGAACAGTTCGTCACCCTTGAGTTTTAGTCCAGAGAAAAAAAAAAAGAATAAATACAAATGAAACACAAATGGCTTTGGAAGATAAGTCATTGATCATTAAGTCATATATTGCCAATTACTTAAGTGAAAAGTTAAAAGAAAGTAGTTAAAAATGTTAAAAAAGTCTTAAATCTAGTGCAAAATGTCATAAAAAACGACTTAAAATTACAATAATTAAACATTTAAGTTTATTATAATCTTTTATAATTAAAAAAAATTCTTAAATCATAATAAATAAGGAAATCAGAAATATTAAGTGAAAAATAACCAAACAATATTCCTTAATAAGCCTTCTTTTAGCTAACTGGAATGGCCTCAATGCAATTTAGGTTAAAAGTTTGCCATAAATGTTTGAATAAAAATAGCAATATAATAATGTTTATGGTCACATTCGGCTACGCCTGGTCACATTCGGCTACGCCTGGAGGGAATCTCTGGCTAAATATTTTCGTGTAAGGTCAAAAAAACAGGGACAAGAGTGAGAAGAGAACTAGAAAATTGTTAGTCGCGCAACACTTCAAAACTAAGCATAAAACGCATTAAAGATAACAAATTATTATCATTAGAATTATAACTATTATTATTGTTACTTCTAATAACAATTAAGCATTTTAGCAAAGACAATCAAAATTAACCAAAAAAACTTGATAAATTTACTGAAAACATGGGCTTCACCAAAAAATACCAAAAGCTACTCCAAGGGCACATAGTCATTAAAGGAGACTTGTTTTAATACAGAATACTGAATTTGAGAATACACTTTAAGTAATTCATGAGGACTTCCAGGTTGGTGACCCCTACTTTAGATCATTTCATCTGGAGACTGACAGCAAGTTGAGACAGTAAGAAAATTTCACCTTTTGTTTTTTTTTTTTCTGCAGGGTTTAGCATCATGTATCAAAATGTATTCCGTGATTAGTACTGCAGCTGTACTAAGTACTACAGCTGAGCAGGTCCAGTTTAAATCCCACCTAAGTTGGTGCAAAGACAGAGGAGCTGTGTTATCAAACAAGACACAAGATAAGCAACATCTCCACCCTTAGCTGTGAGCAGTGTGTGTGTGTGTGTGTGTGTGTGTGTGTGTGTGTGTGTGTGAAGGGCTGTAAATATCCTCTGGGTTAATGAACTGTTCTATCTGTGAGAGATTTACCTTTACATTTACCTTCCAATAAACTCCTGCCAGGGACAACATCACCTAATGGACACACTGTCAGGCTGCAGCTGGACTGGAAGGTTAGCGCAGCTTAGATGAGTTTGAGACGATGAGGATTAAAGCTGTTGATGGTGAAATTGTAAACTACAGGTGAAAAAAAAATATAACAAGATAACAAAATTATCTTGTCAGTGTGGACTTCTGATGATTTAACTGGCTTCTTCTTCTTCTTCTCCTTTCGGCTTTTCCTTTTTCTCAGGGGTTGCCACAACGAGTCAACAATTTCCCTCTCACCCTGTTCTCTGTATCATCAACTGTAACTCCATCTGGCTCCAAGTCCTCCCTCACAGTGTCCATAAATCTCCTCTTCATCTCTTATACCTGGTAGCTCCATATCTTGCATTCTTCTCCCAATATACAGTAATCACTGTCCCTCCTCTGAACATGTCCAAACCATCTCTATCTGTCTTCTCTATCTTTTCTTTTCCAAACCTACCTGTCTGTGTTGTCCCTCTAATGACCTCATTCCTGATCCTGTCCACCCTTGAACCTCAGCATCTTTAACTCCTCCACCTTCAGCTCTGCCTCCTGTCTATTCCTAGTGTCTCTAATCCATCCATCATGGCTCGTCTCACCACTGTCCTGTAAACCTTTCCCTCCACCTTGGCTGACTCTCTTCTATCACAGATCACTCCTGACTCTTTTCTCCAGTTGTTCCATCCTGTCTGTACTCTATTCTTCTCCTCTCTTCCACAGTCTCCTCTGATCAGAACAGTTGATTCTCAGTATCCAAACTCCTCCACCTTCTCCACCTCTGCTCCTTGTAACCTCACCATTCCATTGTTCTCCCTTTCATTCACACCCATATACTCTGTCTTGCTACGACTGACCTTTATTCCTCTTCTCTCCAGTGCAAACCTCCGCCTCTCTAGGTTCTCTCACTGCCGATCACAATGTCATCTGCAAACATCATCATCTATGGAGACTCCTGTCTGACCTCATCTGACAATCTGTCCATCACCAGAGCAAACAAAAAGGGGCCCAGGGCTGATCCTGGACTTGGCTTGTTGTGTTTAAATTGCAGAAGAAGATGCCAGATACTGAATTAAAACATAACCTTGTTGGTGTCTATAAAATATCTTCAACATTTGACTGAGATGACTTCTTTCTGTGTTTGTATGTTTATAGAATATTCTCTTGATTAAAAACAAAAACACTGATGATTCCATCAAGGATTTTTACTCTGACATCATCAGAGCCAAGGCCTAGGTCAACTGCATTGTCCTGGTTCAAACATCAGTCTGCGGAATGGTGTAAAAGGAAGTAAAAGAGATTTAAAAAAAAAAAAAATCATCAATAAAATGCACGACTTCCTCTGAAATGGGGAGCGTTATAACTCTTTTACAGTCACTGACCTGCATTAAAGTTTAGCTCTCAGTGTTTCCCATTCTTTGCAGTTAAATGTTACAGAAATGCCAAAGTACAGCAAGTTCACAGGTAAATACGAAAGTTATTCATGGAGCAGAACATTGGGTTTTTACCGCTGGCCCAGTTTTGTTGAATGCAAGACTAAACTACAATCACCCCAACTGTACTATGTATGAGGGGCAGTGGTGGCCTAGTGGTTGAGGAACCAGACTGGGGTCCGATGGGTTCTACAGTAGGTTTGAATCCACCAACTGCCAGGTCACCACTGAGGTCCATGGCACTGAATGCTCCCCGGTAAATGCCTTTGCGTGAAATGGTGTGAATCACAATGTCACAATGACAAGAAGTTGGTTTTCCTTCCTTGTTTTCAAGTTCCCAGGGAGCAGCGAGTGGGGACAGCGCCATGCTCAATGTACCTCTGTGGTAACCTGGCAGCTGGTGGATTCGAACTCGAAACCTGGCCCACTACTACTGCAGCCGATGCCCGGATTGCACGTCCAAAGGAATCTACAATTTAAGATATAATCAAGTTATAGTAGGTCATAAGGTAGGAAGAAAAAAGTGGATGTCGGGGGGGGGGGGGGGGGGGAAATTAGGGGGCAATTGAAAGATTGATACATAATTTCTGAACCATGGTGGACGTTAAAGAATCACTAGAACGCAACGGTGCAAGACACCCATGCTCCCGGCTGTTCAAAGCTGCCCACTGATCACTTTGGTGATGAGTCACATTTCGTTGTGTGCCGTGGTGTGAATCACATTGACAACCTATGACTTTTTCATCAATGCGCCATCACAGTTCTACCAATGCTAGCATTGCTAATATCAGAATCGAATCTATACACCCCTCTCCTACCACCAAAGCACTCCGAATGAGGTATTTTGATTACTCACCTACTCTGAGGAAAGTTAGTAAAGATTCTTTCTATCAAGTGTTTGAAGGAGTGATGCAGACCACAGAGGACTTGACCCTCAGCTGCCACAATCCATATGCAATGGTGAAGGTGATCTATGGAGAAGCTTCTCATAGCCAATCCAAAGCAGGGGCGTAGCCAGACCCCTTAAAATGGGTGGGCCTTGAAAAAATTAGGGTTGGGCCAACCCCAAAGCATTATAGCCAAGTTTGATCAGCCCTCTCATTGGATTGGGTGAGCCTGACTGACAAGTGGGTGGGCCCAGGCCTACCCTGGCCCACCCGTGGCTATGCCTATGATCCAAAGCCACTACTTATGTAATCCTGAGCAACAACTACCGGTCGTAGGAGTCCTTGAGGCCGGGGTGGCTATCCTCGACTGGCAAGATCTCTGAGAAAATACTCATCATCTTCCATCACTGTCTGTCATTTATCAAGAACATCACAGCTGCACTGGTGCAAGTTCTTTAGCAGAAAAAAGTGGGGGCCGTGATGGTAAAGTTGAGGTATCTCGTAGTAGCTGTTGTTTTGGTTCATTACTCTGTGGATGGAACAGTGTTGAGACAACCCTTAACCTCTGGTGTTCAAAAGCCTCACAACCCAAATGGATTGTTATGTTTTGCAGACAGTGTAGGACACGAACGCAGCACTGGGAGAGAGTGTTGGACGTCAATTTTTTTTTCAGAAGAACAGGACTTGGGTCCACAAGGTTTCAGGTTCTAAACCACAAGCTGTCAGGTTGCTGGTGAGGTGCTCTGATCATAGCACCCTTCCTACCCAACATAACTTCCAGTGGGCTCAACACCCACAGGGGAGGGTCACAGTATGGAGCACTGCGATTTGGGTTGCAGTCGTGGAGACTCCTGCCCCTGAGAACAGGTTACGGAGACGGGGATGAATGAGTGAATAAATGAGTCAAAAGAACAAAACTTACAGGCACAGGGAACGGCATGGTCTTCTTCAAAATGTGGACTTTTCAAAAACCAGGACTCCCTAAAATATATAGTTACTACTCACAACCTCGACTCCTCCAAAAATCTTCGCAAGCACCCGGACTACAACAGAAACTCACGCTCGAAAAAAACAATACTCCAACAAAGACAAAGTGGAGAGGAGGGGTATCTACGCAGAACGCACCAGGGGTGTTAACAGAGACACATGTGAGTGTGATAACACAATCACAGCAGACACAAAAAAACAAGAACAGACAGACCTGACTGTCCATGACGTCAATGATGAGCTCCTCAGTGTCTCACTGCTATATCCTGTTTCTGACTCATATGTCTATTCTATAATGACTTTGTAAAAAAAAAAAAAAATACTAAAAACACCACTCCCCTGGTCCAGAATGTAGCATTATAAAAAAAAGTACAGCTTTAATGTATTAAAAAATGAACAACATAATGGCCTGTGAAATGCCGTAGTAAATATGTGCGGGTGTGTAGAACTTGAAATGGAAATGTAAAACTAAACTAAATTTACGGACCTTTATATGGCTATAAATTAATTATTTCAAACCGTTTTACCTTCCATGCGGTTGAAATAGTCTTTTTTGAGTAAAAATAAAAGTCCCGCAATTTAACTGTTATAGCCGGGGTAACAGAAATAAGGGCAAACCACATGCACTGGCGACAGTGGCGGGAAAATAACTGAAATACTACTTAAAGTGGCCAGCAGATGGAGACTTCGTACAAAAATTTATGACATCACAAAGTACTGTAATTTTATTGGTTTTCATATGAATCACATAGTAACTATTTTTATTTAAACCAAAAATATATAAATGCTGTTAAATGGTATATAATATAATTCAATATGTGTGAAATAATTAATTGCATTAAAATTAAAACTAAAATTCAATTTACATCAGAAAAAAAAAAAGAAAAAATGAAACCTAAAGCTTTGCGACAGACCTAACTAAACGAGGATGTAGAATTAAACTGAAATACTTTTATTGCTGTATTTGAATTAATGTGTCGTCTATCTTCAGATACATACCAGAAAGTACAAACTAAAAAAAAAAAAAAAAACTTTCACTGTCATCATGTGTGTTTAGCTGCAGCATTTTCCCTCCCCCAAATGTCTGTGCTGACCCTGAACTCACCTTCCTGCAGTTGAATTTGAGAAGGGAGCATAGCCTGTTATTGGACAGATGGATTTTAATGAAAATGAAAGGAGATATCAACAACGTTCACCGAAAAAATCAGCGTGGGGCCCAGTATGAAGCCTACATGATGGGTATAATAGTGATATAGGCTGAAATAATTTTCTTATAAAAACTGAATCTTGTCATTTCCTCATAAACTAGTTCCCTTTATTTTGACTGTAACTTTACACCCAGACTGAATTGGCAAAAATTGCTTTCAGTAGCACACAAAATATAGGAAAACGTGTTACAGAAGAGAGAAAAACATGATGATGAGGTCACTTTTGTATTATACCGTCCATCATTTCCAGCACATACAGTCTTCAGATACACATGTAGTACACAGTGCGAGGGGAACACGCTGCTGCCATGACCCGGACTGATGCAGTTGTATTAAGCAGATCCAAGCCTTCTGTTCGTACTGGAGCTTATTTGTGTAAAGCAGTAAGGGATCGCCCTGAGCTTCATCAGAGCAACACTCACACGCTGTGATTGTTTTAACAAAGAGAGAGTGATTTGACCTCCTGTCTGCGGACGGCCGAGGCTGGAGGACGCCTGGATGAAGGCAGATGGAAATAAAACTGAGTCAGAGTCCCCGTGGAGAGGCTACATGACTGAAACATATTCCAAGAAAAGAGGACAAATGGGATTTGGTGAAAAAAAAAAAACAGAGATATTATTTTAGGGTCCACACGTTGGCCTTACTCTAGGTCTTCCAGGAATCTTTCTCATCAGGTACAAATTCATTCATTCATTCATTCATTAATCAGGAATTAATTATACTTGTACCTCAAGGTATCTCAAGGTACCTCAAGGTATCTCAAGGTATCTCAAAACCTCAAAATAACTCATAGGTGCTGGAACATTTATTGCGAATATGTATTTGTCAGCACAAACCCACGGTTAAATTGCAGTAGGTAATTTACTATACAAACTGTTATTGAGTTATTATGTTTGTAACAACAAAAGAAAATGTGGACTGACCTGAGAACCTCCTATGTGTGTCAACGCTCATTTTCTGCAAACTAGCTTCAAGTGTCCTTCTGCCACCTGCTGGGCTGGAGAATTAAGACTGAAAATTAATTATTTTTATCTGCTTATCTGTTACCAGGTAACACGGGCTCCGACTGTGATTGGTGTTATGTGGGTCTGGATGCTATGATCAGAGCACCTGAGTGGCAACCTGGCAGCTGGTGGATTTGAACCTGAAGCACTCTGGACTCAATCTTCCTTAACCACTAGGCCACCACTGCTGCACGGTACCAGCCCCTCATGAACCTTCCTCCAGGTGGTGAGTCAACTGGATCGAGCCAATCACCCTTAATGTGATTGGATCCTACCCAGGTGATGTACCAGGTGAAGTTCCAAACAAATGATTGAGACATTGACAAAGCCCATTATTATTATCATTTTTTTAATTTTACTATGTATTACTTTTATTACCATAAATAACTTTTGTTTTTTTAGTACCTTCCAGGAAATAGGCGTCTGCATCAACATCTGTTTTCAATTCCGACAGGTTTCGCTGCGTCCAGCCCCTCCTCCACTGTGCTGTGGTTTCGTGTTTTAACGCAGAGACAAAGCTCATTTTTGTGTTTTAATTTGTGTATTATGGGATCAGTGGCATCTGTTTCTACATTGCAGTAGCTGTGTGTTTGTTTTCTGCCTGTTCAGCAAGCGAAATGTTCAACACGGTGTAATAAAACAGATGCTTAATTTCACACTCTCTAGCGTAAACATATGCTACTTCAGTGGCCGTTGGGTGTTTTGGTCTGTGACAGTCAGAACTTTTTTAGTTTCAGAGGAATTTGTATCATTTCACCATTAACACAATGCTCATTCATAGAAAACAACTGTTTACCACTTTAATTAAGCAGTGATTTTATTAGTTGTTATAGCCTTGTCAGGTTTTACTTCTGACACCTGGATGATTTCTAGCCATTTATAAAACCCTATTCAGTTTAACCCAGTTTTTCCCTTTTTGCTCAAAAACCATGAACCATGACCATGAACAATTTTACCTTAGCAACAACTTAGTACTTTTGGTTTAATGTCAAGTAATTTTTCCAAATATACTGGTTTGTAGTTGGATTTTTTTTTTTTTTTTAAAAATAAGGTGGCAACAGTGGTGGCCTAGTGGTTAAGGAAGCGGACTTGGGTCATTTCGACCCACTTGGCTGATTGCCCACAGGAAGGCTCAAAGTATGGAGCAGTTTTATTTGGGTGGCAGTTGTGGAGACTGCTGGCCCTGAGATCCAGTCATGGATATAAGTATGAAGATGAATGAATGGTAAAAGCCTACATTCCCTACTTGTTCTATAATTTACACACATTGACTATTTATAAAATTATATAGGTGTACATTAGTGAGAATCAAATAAAACAAAATAAAAAAAAATCATTAATCAGGAGAGACATGTCATAAATTCCGATTATGTTTCGGAGGGGAAGCCAAAAGAGAAAAAAAAAAACTAACTGCAACTAAGCTGCTATTACTTGACATACAATATCTCAGATTTTATGTATGTGTTTGTACAATGTATTTGTTATAGTGTAAATAAAACATATTTACACTATAAAATGAAAATCATGAACCTTGTGAACATTAGGTGTCAGTATAATGGTAGTCACCTCTAACATCAACTTCAACTTTTATTCGCTTAAAGTGCTAAATCTGATTTTAAAAAAAATTGTTTAGTCAAGGCACAGAACAATCATACATGAAAACAGTGATACTCAATAGGAGGAAGAAACACCCCGTGGCCTTTATAGACCCTCGCACCGACAGGAATGACTCCCAAAAAAATTCCAAACAGGGAAAAAAGGAAGAAACCTCAGGATGACTGGGGATCCTCACCCAGGACGGACAGAGGGGCGAAAAAAAACAGAAGCAGTAAAAAAAATAAAGTTCAAGTTAAGAGAAAGGACACTATAAAGTTTCTTCATAGTCTATTTAAGTCCATTTTGTTCCATACGAATTAGGGTGTTTGGGGAGTTGGGCCAAGATGTGCAGGTGAAGTCCTGAGTCTGGACATGACCCTGTCCGCGGCCAGATGTTAAGTTTAGTGCAGTGGTTGAATAAGGAATAAAGAATATAATGGTGTCGACAGTGGTGGCCTAGTGGTTAAGGAAGTCGACTTGGGTCCGCAAGGCGTCAGGTTTGAATCCACCAGCTGCCAGGTTGCCACTGAGGTGCTCTGAGCATAGCACGGTTCCGACCCACATAACTTCTTGTGGACTCACCACGCACAGGAAGGGTCACTATATGGTGCAATGTGATTTGGGGTGGCGCTAGCTGCCCCTGCGACCCGGCAACGGACAAGCAGAAGATGAATGAATGAATGAGTATCATGGTCTCCAAAAGAAATCCAAACTAATTATCTTCTGGAAAAAGGAAATATTTATAGGAATTCACTTCACGTCATCTTTACAACCACAGCTATCTAAACTTTTGCCAGAGTCTGGTGTATAAAAAATGTGTCCAATAGTCCAATCAGTCCAATAACTGGACACTCTTACTTTAACCAACTTGTAATGGAGTTATTTAAACCTAATGGGTGGTTTTATAGCCCAATGTCCTAAAGTTCCTCCAGTGGATAAAATGACCAGGACTCCAATGACTCCCGTGTCGCCCTTAGTTTGACCGTTTTCATTGTTAGGGGAGGATGGAAATGAACCAGACTCTGCTCAGGGTTTCCTGGGAAATCATTCAATTACATCTTTAGCTTTGTGCTCTAAATCACTTACCTCTCGTGCCTCACACCTCATTTATCTTATGTTTCCTGTTCGGTGCACATTAGTCACATATGGCCCTCGATGAACCCCCTGACCACTCGGTCCCTCCTGAGTCGAAGCAATAAACTAACAAGTCAATTAGCTTTCTCTTCCTGTTGACATTGCAATTAACCTTCATTTCCTGTGCATCAGCACTGGCTTCCTGTTTGTTTCGTGCAACGGTGGCGTTCATCAGCGGCCTGGTTCATTGCAGACCACATGCAGGCATCAAACAGCAGCTAATAGCAGTCTTATCAGAACACATTAGCCACACATAAACAAGCCCAGAACCCCGGTTCGGGACGAGAGGGCAGTGCACGTGAACATCTACCACCCACAACTTCATGTTTGGTAGATACAGCACTTAATTTCAACTACTGACTTGGGTCAAATCTTCAAATCATTTTTGGAACATTGGCAGAATGTCACACAACATGTAACACAAACACACTCCCCTAAAATGTTGCGAAGAAGGCTAAGCTACGACGGAAGGCAAAATATATGAAATGTAACTTGTCCAACAACAGCAAAGTTTGTTAAGATGCAGCAAAAATACAAAATATGGATGAATGGATGAATGAATGAATGAATGAATGAATGAATGGATATCAAATGTAACTTGTCCAATAACAGCAAAGTTAAGATGCAGCAAAAATACAAAGAATGAATGAATGAATGAATGAATGAATGGACGGACGGATATTAAATGTAACTTGTCCAATATATAAAAATATGGATGAATGAATGAATGAATGAATGAATGAATGAATGAATGAACGAACGAACGGACGGACGGACGGACGGACGGACGGACGGACGGACGGACGGACGGACGGACGGACGGACGGACGAATGAATGGATGGATGGATGGATATTAAATGTAACTTGTCCAATAACAGCAAAGTTTGTTAAGATGAAGCAAAAATACAAAATAAGAATTACAAAAATACAAAAAAAAAAAAATAACAATAATATTTTGGCGACAGTGGTGGACTAGTGGTTAAGAAAGTGGACTTGGGTCTGCAAGGTGGCAGTGATGGAGAGTGTTGTCCCTGAGACCCAGCATTTGATGGATGGATGGATGGATGGATGGATGGATGGATGGATGGATGGATGGATGGATGGATGGATGGATAGATGGATGAGGCCTTCACTTTGGCCCAGAATCAATGAGTTTTTGGTGTGAAACTTAACGTTTCACCTCCTGTAGGAATGTACCGTAAGGTGCATTTGGGTGGCGCCCGCAACCCAGTAATGGGTAAGCGGATGAAAATGGATGGATGGATGTCTAAATTGCTGCAATTGCTGCCAGAGAAGTAAAATGGTAGAAACATTTCTGACACAAACCACAATAGCAAGAGGAAATGTAAGTACAGTTGAAGTTTGAAGTTTCAAAAGAGCTAGTTAACTTAATTAACTAAAGTTAACTTAACATAAAGACGTTGCCTTCGAAAGCAGGGAAGAAGATCAATATGGACAAGAGCATGTGCTCATTGAAACAACGTCAATAAAGCAAAATAGCTTAGAAACGGCTTATTGACATCTGAAAGAAGTGAATTTTCCACAATTCAGGAAAACAATCTATAAAATTAACTTCAGAAAATAAGTTGTGTGAGAAGAGACTCTAAGCCCTGAGAGTGAAGCCGAGCTTGAACTTTGGTAATGATGGTGGTTCATAGGTTAAAATATCACGATGTGCTGCAGGGTTATTTTCTCCATGAATGTTGAGGTTAGTTGTTCCTGGTCTTTCGCCAAAAACCACTTTGGTGACCATGGAATGATGTTTAGTGTCATCACCTCCCAGTAGGGTCACAAGTTCAAATCCCAGTTCAGCTTAGGGTCTTGACGGGTCCCACCCATGTCTCCTCCCCAGTTATTCCCACATATTAAAGAGGAGCTGATTGGAGTCGTGTCAATGTTGGAATTAACTTGACTTTAGTCTCTGTCTGTTTGCCAGCACCTCTGCCTGAAGACAGATGTGCAGGCTTTTCAAAAAAAAATGGATTAATAAATATTGTCATTGTGGTTTAGAAGAAAACCTAGAGATGTGGAGGTTTGCACTGGAGAGAAGAGGAATGAAGGTCAGTCTCACCAAGACAGAGTCCATGTGTGTGAAGAAAAAAGGGAGAACGGTGGAATGGTGAGGTTACAAGGAGCAGAGGTAGAGAAGGTGGAGGAGTTTAGATACTGAGGACCAACTGTTCAGAGCAGTGGAGACTGTGGAAGAGACAGGATGGAACAACTGGAGAAAAGAGTCAGGAGAGACCTGTGATAGAAGAGTGTCAGCTAAGGTGAAGGGACAGGTTTACAAGACAGTTGTGAGACCAGCCATGATGGATGGATTAGAGACACTAGGAATAGGTAGACGACAGGAGACAGAGCTGGAGGTGGAAGAGTTAAAGATGCTGAGGTCTTTTTTTTTAACGACATTTGAGTCTGTGAAAAACTCAGGATTATTTTTCTGTGACAAATAGTCTCAAATTAGTTGTAATGTCTTTGATAGTAGTTCAGATAGTAGAAGACAGTAGATTGTAGTTCTGCAACTATGACCAACATGTATGAAAAATGTGGATAACACACATTAAGGAAAGACAAAGAGAACGTGTTGGGAAAGAGAAATCATTTTAAAGCTTGCATGTACATAGTTTTAGAGACACCAGCAATAGGTAGAAGACAGGAGACAGAGCTGGAGATGGAGTTAAAGATGCTGAGATCTCTTTCGGAGAGACAAGGATGGACAGGATCAGGAATGAGGTGATTGGAGGGACAACACAGACAGGAAGGTTTGGAGAGAAAGCTAGAGAAGCCAGATTGAGATGGTTTGGACATGTTCAGAGGAGGGACAGTGGATACATTGGTAGAATAATGATCCTAGAGATGGAGCTACCAAGTAGGAGAGAAAATGGAGATTATTGGATACAGTGAAGGAGGACATGAAGGTAGTTGGAATTAGATTCGAGGATGCAGAGGACAGGGTGAAATGAAAATTATTGACTCGCTGTGGCAACCCCTGAAAAAGGGACAAGTCGAGGGGAAAACAAGAAGTCAGATTGTAGTGAATATGGAAGGTGACATGCAAACGTTTCACTGAAGAAGCAGAATGTTCAAACTCCATACACGATGACCTGAATTGGATTGTTAGGCAAATCATGAAACCACTTTTGCAAAGTTTAACGTATCAACCATTATTTTTAACTATCTATCCATCATCGCCTGCCTAATCAGGGCCGGGACGTGGGGCCCAACAGTCTGCCGGGGACACCCAAACTTTCCTCTCTCACTTTCTCCAAGTCTTCTGGGAGTGTCCTTAAGCTTTACCAGGGCTGGCAATAGACGTAGTTGCTCCAGAGTGTCCCCTATTCACCATTTGGCTCTCTCTCTCTCCAGTGGGACATGACCTGAGCACCTCCTGAAGGAGGTGTCCAGGAGGCGTATGTTAATGTTTCAAACTACCTCAGCTGACCCCTTTCGACGCAAAGGAGCAGAGGCTCAATTTCAAGCTCTTCTCGGGTGACAAACAATCTTACCCTAAAGGTAAATAAACATGTATAGTGAGACGAAATATTTGTACAAAATGTCCTACTTATTTTTTTAGCAACGCATTTCAATCACCTACCTCTTGAGCTGATCCTGACCCTCCATCATCTAAATGTTCTTTGAGCAAATTCTTTAAAATCATGAGACGCACAACGGACAGGTTTCTCTTTAAATCTAGATAAATATTTATTGCTTTTATTTAATGTAATACTATTACAGTTTATCTGATGTTGCGTGTGACACTGTGACAGTCATGATGTGTGTGGTTGGTGTTAGGCAGCGTCGTGTTGTTGTACAGTTGAACATTTACGTAGACGATAAAACAAAAAAGAAGAAAAAAAAAAAAAAAAACGTATATTGTGTAGCGCGCACACACAGCCCGGGAGCCACAGAATAGTGACAATTAAATAAATTAAAACAAATGGTCTAAAATACATTACAGAAGAACGCCTTTCTGCAGACACACACACACACACACATACACACACAAACACACACAGAGCGGAGCGAGTGATAACACTGATAAGACACATTCATCTGTCCCTTTAAAAACCCTTTCACTCGGACACATGACACAGGCTACGGTGGTTAGTTCCTGAATTTTTCATTTTAAAAATATACTGCATATCTATTTATAGATTGATATAAACAGTGAAAAAAAAAAACTTTCTTTTTCTTTTTTTTTAATAATTCTAAGATACATCTATAAGATTTAGGAATGATATGTACAATTACCCCCCGTCCCCTTGGTTCAATGCAACGTTCTTCTAAAAAAGGAAGAATAGTTCAAAGAGAAATCCAACAGTTTTCCAACAACTGTGCTGTTGATTCCAGGTCATTTTGGGATTTGGGATGAAACTTAGACTTGACATTTACATAAAAACGTGACAAGCTGAATGCAAACATGAATTGGTCAGCTAGTAGGGCTGTACGAGTCACATGTTGAATTGCACTTGTAAGGTGTTTTGAGCAACAAAGGAAAAATAATAAAATTTTTGTTTCCCTGCCATGCCCGTAAATTAAGATGAATTTTCCTTTTTTTTATACAAAAATATTCTCTTTCCCAAACATCTACCTACTTTCTGGAACACCAGTGCTGAACTTTGAAAACAGTTAGATTCCTCCGTTGGTAGGAATGCTGGTTTTTTTAAGGCCAGAGATTTAAGAGCTGATAAGACACCCTCATTTTTCATCCATACGCACATACGCAAACAACAAACACACACAGACAGACACACCAACAGTATGTGGTTCCAGTTGAACTTATTGAAAGTGTAGGATCTCCAGGAGATTTTTGGTTTGTCCCTGTTTCTACCGAGTGAGACGACAGCTGACTGGAGTGGGTGGAAGATGCTGTGTAATGTCCAATAACACGTCCTGTTTTTGAGCTTCTTTTTTTTTTTTTCCACTCTCTTCCCCCTGCATGTCCACACAGGGTTGACCTGGAACCTCGCTTGTCAGAGTATGTACTTTCATGCTCATCATGAGCCGTCTGCTACAGGTACTGTAATACCTCCATGACACGGACATTATCTACACCTAACATCCGTGCAATGTTCTGTTGCCTGTCAGCTTAAGCGGATTTCACCAGCTTTCTCTGTGCTTTCTTTTTTTTTTTTTTTTTTTTTAACCCCTCCTCCTCAGTCAGGAGTTACTGCAGCCCCTGTAGATGCCTACAGGTTTGATGACTCCCTGTCTCACTTGTCTCAGAGTTGTTTCTGTGAGTTTTGAATGTTCAAGGAGGGTCTCTAAAGAGTCCAGGAAAAGACTCCGCTAAGGCACTGTAGTCCACATGTGTGTGACTCCTGTGAGAGCTGTGCAGAGGAGAAGGAGGAGGAGGAGGTGTGAGGACAGAGACGAGGAGGCTGTGGGTGATGCCGAGGACGAGTGGAACTGGTCGTTGTTGTGGCTCTGGGCTCTGTCTGGCGGCTGCACAGTGATGTAGCCATTTATGATGCGAACCACGGGTGGAGGAGGAGACTGCACCAAAGAGCTGTAGGAGGAAGACAAAGTAGAGAATTGTACTGTATGGTTAATATGGTAAATGATGGGTTGTGTAACATTAATGTGAAATGTGAGACTCGATGAGAATAATGCTCAGCAAACAAAAAGGATTTCCCCGACACTATGTGCCTGTCTTTGAGCAGACACGGAAAAGAAAAGGTGACGATGACAACGGGTATGGACCAAAAATGTCTCTGGAGACATAAACAGTATGGTCTGTCAATCTTGCCACGCAAGTCCGTAATGTAATTTACTTGTTTTCTCCTACATATCTATGTTTGCAAATGTGCAGTGATGGATGTGAAAACATTTGAAAATCAAGCAGGATTTCAAACATATTTGATTTTCACCTGATAGTAATAGACTCAAGACAAAAAATATATATATATCATGGCCTGAAACTGACAAAACACATAAAGTCTAGCAAGGAATATGGAATTTTTCTACCACGCAAAAAACAATTTTCCTCAACTCCAGCCTGTTTTAAGGAGCGTAAATATACATTTTTTTTTTAATTCAATTTTACAACTTTTAGTGTACTGGAAGGCTAAAAGTGATCCCAGCAAACAGGCATTTTCAGGGCTTTTTCAGAAACAATTCACCAGTCAAGGTCAACCTTTTGACACACTTTCACACTCATGGTTAAAGTTAACAATAAAAAAAACAGAGAAGCTGAAAAACTGGCAACCTTGTAAGACCATACCCTGACTTCATTCAAATATAATCATGACCACCACACATGTACTGACAAAGAAATAGACGCGTTAATATATTTTGTACATATATTTTTATATATTGAATATATAAATATAGGTACAAAGAGTATTTTTTTTTTCCTGCAGGCCAAAGTGCAACCCTTCTCTGTCACCTACTGGGACGAAATGGAATCATTAAGACTTAATTTCCAAAAGATACACAAACAATGCGTTCTTCTGAAACATAAAATATATTTTATCAAAATTGGGAGAAAAAATCAAACAAAACAAAAAAAATAAACCTCTTGCCCCGATTTAACTTTTCATTGATAAACAGAGAATCCTATGTCACTGGGCTGCAGTTCTTCTGTTTGGCTGAGCCATGTCACTGGTTCTAGGGACTTAAGGAGGGAAAATCCTGTTGTAAGCTGCGGAAGACCAGGCCTCTTAACATTCCCACACTTTTCCACAAATGCTTGAGAAAATATGGAGACTGCGGGAAGCAAACAATGGGAATATTAACAATGAAGGAAGCACCAAAAAGGGGAAAATTCCTCGGATAGTATAATCCACTGACCAATCAGTGAAGAGAAAACCCTGAGGTGTCAGTTTATTCATTATCTCAAGGCTGAGAACCAAATGTGTTTCTAATAAATACATTTATCTGGTTCTCTATGTATTTATCTGCCTGTCTGCCTCACATTCATTATCTTTCCTTTTTTTTTTTTTTTTTTTCAGCAATTAAAACATATCTGCTTCTCCGTTTGATGCCGAGCCCGCCTTTTGGCTCAGGCGGTTTACACTGGGATGAGGCCAGGCTAAACAAACACACAAGTTCCTCGGATTCTGGATCAGTTTCTGGATCTACAGATACCACTGTCCCCGACACTATGTGCCTGTCTTTGAGCAGACACGGAAAAGAAAAGGTGACGATGACAACGGGTATGGACCAAAAATGTCTCTGGAGACATAAACTGTCTGGTCTGTCAATCTTGCCACGCTAGTCCGTAATGTAATTTACTTGTTTTCTCCTACGTATCTATGTTTGCAAATGTGCAGTGATGGATGTGAAAACATTTGAAAATCAAGCAGGATTTCAAACATATTTGATTTTCACCTGATAGTAATCGACTCAAGACAAAAAATATATATATCATGGCCTGAAACTGACAAAACACATAAAGTCTAGCAAGGAATATGGAATTTTTCTACCACGCAAAAAACTTATATTAATTTTCCTCAACTCCAGCCTGTTTTAAGGGGCGTATATTGACATTATATATTTTTTTTTATTTAATTTCACTTCTTTTAGTGTACTGGAAGACTAAAAGTGATCCCAGCAAACAGGCATTTTCAGGGCTTTTTCAGAAACAATTCACCAGTCAAGGTCAACACACTTTCACACTCACGGTTAAAGTTAACAATAAAAAAAAACAGAGAAGCTGAAAAACTGGCAACCTTGTAAGACCATACCCTGACTTCATTCAAATATAATCATGACCACCACACATGTACTGACAAAGAAATAGACATGTTAATATATTTTGTACATATATTTTTATATATTGAATATATAAATATAGGTACAAAGAGTAAAAATAAAAAAAAAAAAAGTTTTTTTCTGCAGGCCAAAGTGCAACCCCTCTCTGCCACCTACTGGGACGAAATGGAATCATTAAGACTTAATTTCCAAAAGATACACAAACAATGCGTTCTTCTGAAACATAAAATATATTTTATCAAAATTGGGAGAAAAAAAAAAATCAAACAAATAAAAAAATAAAACTCTTGCCCTGATTTAACTTTTCATTGATGAACAGAGAATCCTATGTCACTGGGCTGCAGTTCTTCTGTTTGGCTGAGCCATGTCACTGGTTCTAGGGACTTAAGGAGGGAAAATCCTGTTGTAAGCTGCGGAAGACCAGGCCTCTTAACATTCCCACAATTTTCCACAAATGCTTGAGAAAATATGGAGACTGCGGGAAGCAAACAATGGGAATATTAACAATGAAGGAAGCACAAAAAAGGGGAAAATTCCTCGGATAGTATAATCCACTGACCAATCAGTGAAGAGAAAACCCTGAGGTGTCAGTTTATTCATTATCTCAAGGCTGAGAACCAAATGTGTTTCTAATAAATACATTTATCTGGTTCTCTATGTATTTATCTGCCTGTCTGCCTCACATTCATTATCTTTCCTTTTTTTTTTTCTTTTTTCAGCAATTAAAACATATCTGCTCCTCCGTTTGATGCCGAGCCCGCCTTTTGGCTCAGGCGGTTTACACTGGGATGAGGCCAG
Organism: Paraplagusia blochii; assembly: GCA_016785265.1. Taxonomy (NCBI): domain Eukaryota; kingdom Metazoa; phylum Chordata; class Actinopteri; order Pleuronectiformes; family Cynoglossidae; genus Paraplagusia; species Paraplagusia blochii. Next base: position 62,639 of record JAFBJS010006866.1, read on the forward strand.
GCTAAACAAACACACAAGTTCCTCGGATTCTGGATCAGTTTCTGGATCTACAGATACCACTGGGGCTGCAGCAGTAATCTGATACAGTAAAACAAAAAAAAAAAAAAAAAAGAAAGTAAAAAAAAAAAAGACATTCCTCTGTCTTTCTACTCGTTCAAACCCAGGTTATGTTTTGACAAGCATTGTCGTTTAGAAAAATGAAAAACACAAAAAAAAAAAAAAAAAAGTTCCGCGCAGGAACTGGATGAAATCCTGATGTGGAACGTCTGTGATCACTTCTCACTTCGACTGATCAGAATAAGCTTCACATCTGGGAATCAACAAGGGCAGTTCTGGAGGGTTTAAGTCACAGTTGGAAAAGTCCAGGTCGGATGATGGAAATCCCAGTTTAAAGATGTTCATAGAAAGTCTGTTGTTAATATTAAGGAAAAGCAAACCTGTTTATTGACATTGGCAAACGGGGAAAGCAAGTCAGGAAAGCAGGTGAGGCTCATCACTCCGTGGCCAGGCATGAAACACAACACAGAGCTGTGGCTTGCTCCCGTATTCCTGCACTCCCTCACCTTCTCTCCACCTTTTCAGACATTCAAATATACAAAAAAGAGCCACTCGGCGCACTCTGTGTGACGAATACACAAACAGTCTGCTTCCTCCGGGTTTGAACACACTGCCTCTCTCTGAGACTTCCTTAGAGACAGAAAAATTTAAGTCATCTCTGCAGACACCCGCGTCCACAAACTGCTTCTGTCTTTCGTATAAACGGACAACTCATGGTTGGACTTTTCCTTCCATTACTGGGCATAGAAATATTTAGTTTTTAATTCAGGCACAGAATTTACATTCAGTGACCAATCACGGCTGCAAATTTGTTGTCCTGATCTCACACATAGTTACGATTAGGGATTGGATCACCGATATTATCGCGTCTATGTCAGCATTTTTAATATCGCAGCATATCGGTATCGGTTTTTCCAGTGATACTCAAAATCTGATGCTGCAAAGCCGTGGTCTCTGCAATTGCGCTGGACTTCCTCATGGGGGCCTGACACTTTCAATGACATGTGATAAATTATGTCATCTTAAAGACACAACAACAATGATCGATGATACAGTAAATGGTGCGACGCACCTTGGAGCTTGTTCCGTTGAGTTTTTTGTGAATTAAAAAAAAAAAAAAGTTAAAAAAACAACAACACGGAATGGACTCAGTGAAACGACAACAACACAGCTGTCTCTCAGAGAGTCAGCGTTAACTACGGTGAAGAACAGAGCAAAATAGATCGGACAATCATCGTGGAGTTCTTCGTCCAGGAGAACCAACCGGTGTCTCCCGTTCAAGACGCTGGTTTTTACTAAACATGTGGAGTTTCTCGAGCCGTGCTATGTCATGACTAATCGTTTTGTAATAAGTATTTCTCGGACATTTGCCAATGAAAGGCCATTTGTTGCTGTCTTTCATGTCATCAACAAGACAAATCGCTTAAATTTGGACGATGCTGAAATGTTTTTTCTGTCATTAAAGAGAGTTTTTTTTTTACTTTTATACTGCAGCTGTTTCTATCTGTGCCCATTTATATTGACTATTGTTGTGAGGCTGAATGAGCCCGGTTTATAATGTTAATCAATGTTTTTGGAAAGTTCTTCTGTCCAACACTGGACATTTCTTGTTTACATCAAATGCTGCACAAAGAATCATAGGACTGTTTCAGACAAAATGGTAAAAAAATAAATGTGTCATTTAAAGTATAAAGTGTTTGGGCAATATCAGCAATATCGGACATCTCTAGTTATAATAATGTGGATTGGCTGGTCAAATTGAAGCACTTAACCAGACAAGAAGAAGGAAACACCTGAAGATGTGTCCCAGACAGCAACCATTCTCAAAAGCACCATCATAAAAATCTCTCTTGCAACCTCATCAACCAAAAATTATTTTTCCTTTATACATTTCTGACAATATCAATAAATGTCAGGTGAAATACTAGATGATACAACAACACTACAGTCAAACTTTCTCCAGTGTAGCTATCAGAAGATTGTATTCTGCCAGGTGTCAACCCTGGATATTCCTTCCAGGATTAGGGACATCAAGTCAAACCCTGGAGGTCGTCACGGCGAGACGGCAGTGCCAACCACTGCGCCTTCAAGTTCAGCCGAAATTCCATCTAGCATCAAGAGTATCTGCACCACACGAGTAGATGAGGGGAGATAAGGTTGAATAAACACCAACCAACAAGGATGTTGGTGTGACTCGTCAAACCTCAAATTTCACAGATCCTGTCCTGAAATTTCCTCTTTCAACAATAGTCCCGGCTGTGATGCAGCCAGGGGCTGAATTCCGTTTTTCCCAAAGAGTCGACCAGATGGTTAAGTGTGACTTCTAACGTTGGAGGAATATACACCCACAGTAATATATCTACGTGGCGGTTTGACCCTGCCGTCCTGTGGTTTGCTCCAGCAGTTACTTCAATCGCCTTCCTGTCGAGTTTTCATGTACTTCTCTGCGTGGGCTGACACCAGGTGCTCAGTTTCCTTTCAGGTGAAAATGTGTGACTTATCGGAAACTCCTTACGGCCTCCAGGTTGGAATATACAGTATGTGGTTAACTGTCGATACCTGTGTCAGATCTTTGATTAGAGTTCTCGTCAATACTAGTAGTCACTCTCCAGAAACAGGGATTCGTCATTTTCCGGAAGGAGTGCTTCTGACGTTAAGACAATCTATCACTTTTTTTTTTTTTTTGATTTTGTATCGAAACTGATGTAGAACTTGCATCATTGCGGCACACACCTTGCACAGGTCTCCTATTTGACTGAAAGGTGAGCCTGGTGAGTTGTCCTGGTTAGTCCCTGCCTGGAGCTACTCAGAGACCCAAACCGGATACTTGGACGGATTTCTCAGGCTGCTTTTTTTTTTTTTTTTAACATGGACACCAAAACCGCATATGTGGACTTAGACCACACTGCAGGGTGGTGTGGAAGTCTATGTTGATTGCTTGAGGAGATATAGTTGTGTGATACGGTGTCTTTTTAGCCTCAGGTGTAAAACTGAACTCGTATTCCAATTTCCTGCCTGGTATCTCACATCCTCTCCATCTTCCCTTGTCCTTTGTCTTTACCTCTGGCCCAAAGTCTCACCTTTTCTACGTTTCCGCTAATCCTTTTATCACAAGTCAAGCATCATTTTACAACAAACACGGAGAAACATGACCCAGGGGACTGGGGTTTGGTTCTGTTTTTCTCTCCTTCCCCTCCTTCCTGTTCTCCTCACCTCTCCTCGATGCGAACCCAGAGGTCGTTGAAATGCCTGTGCCTCTGCTTCTTCTGTTTGTTCCTCCTTTTTTTCTTGAGCATTCTTCTTTCTGTTTTCTCTAGCAGCTCAAAACTGTCCGGGGGCAGTAGCATGTGAGGTAAAAAGTCGTCCTCGAGGGGACGCCCCTGATCGTCCTCTTTGTGGGGAAGCTCGTGGAGGAAAGGCTCCAGAAATGAGGACCCGCCATAGTGGTCCTCAGACTCCGGGGTGGAAAAGGATTTCCTGAAAAAGAAAAAAAAAACAAAACATGCACACACACACACACACACACACATCAGAAATTTTGATTTTTCTTTTAGGATATAAAAAAATAATAAAATCAAATTTGCCATTCGAAACAATCTAAGGCAGCTTTAATTAATTGCATTACATAAAAATAGCATTACATTAAAAAAATATTATATATTCTAGTATATGCAATTTGTCCTTGAACTTTTTAAATACTTCCACTGGATCCAACCTGCCAGCTACAGTTAATCTCAATTTAAAAAGAAAATCTTCGGCCACATGCGCCCCACATGGCTTGTTTTTCCCGCAAAGCTACAGTATATGTGGTGAAACCTTTGCACGTTGTGTGGGCTACATATGGTTACCGATTGCTTTCTACCCACATGTGGTCAACTGGCGTGGAGTCCAGTCCTATTATCCCATATGGTTTTCAGCCAACTCACAGAGATGAAAACATGGCCAGATTTTCTGGTCACAATCAAAACAAAGGTCCCGAATGGGCCAAATTAAATACAGTAAGCTACCAGTCACTGTTGATTAAGTCAGAGCAAAATATGTCTGAGGATGATTAGCTGTGGGTACACGATATTCTTACATGATACTTAGCTTCGATTATAGCCTGAAGACCCAGACTAGTTTCAGCTAAGTCTCCCATCTTGACATTCCAGTTCTATCTTTTATCTAACACTGAACACTGGGTTTGCGTATAATAGTGAATTCACGCGACGGTTCATATACTCACAGGTGGGACACGGACACTGATCCGTGAACAGATAACCACCCACAGTGTGGGACACGCTCCACTACACTACATGAGCAGTGGGTCTCGCACCGTTTCGTTTTCTCAATTGACTCCTCATCACTGACTTATCTGAGCGTCTAATCTATTTCTACAGAAGACGAAAATATTTTCTGAACAATTAAATTCTCAAAGACTTAATATCTGTTCCATTGTCTAAGGCAAATGTGTCAAACTCAAGGCCCGGGGGCCAAATATGGCCCGCCTAGTTACTTTGCAGGCCGCGGGAGCTACAAAGGATTTTATAATGTCAATGCAGCAGAACTTCTTCACTTCATAGAGTAAAAAAAAAATGTGTTATAATACCGCAATGAACAATATGAGTGACTATAAAAATAATAAACTGTAGTGACATGTTAAGTTACAATAATCTTCCATTTACATCCGGCCCCTCAAGGAAATTGTAGGGTCGATAGTTGTGTCCCCTCATAATGACTTGGACACAACTGGTCTAGTCTATTTTAGTGCAAAAATACAGTACATAGTTTTTTGGGGGGCTAATATTTAACACAATACTCTGTGTTTCTGGAATGTGATCTTTTTTTTCAATAATATCATATTTGTTGAGCTTATTAGCTTATTTTTTCTTCCTCTTCAAGTTTAGGCTTATAGAGGCATGACATTAGCTAAGAGATATTTATGGACTAATGGTGTGGTGTTGCAGTATTTAAGTGATTTGTGTCAAACTTCAACACTTAAACATTTTGCTTAATATATGCAAAAAAAAAATCTCTACTTTTTTAATTCTATGATGAACTTTTTTGTATTTTATATGAATGGGGTCTATTTTCTTGGTTATTTCAGAAGTTCAGCTAAACTCCTTTTTTCAAACTATAAAGTTTAACTCAGGGGTTTCCAACTCGCGGCCCGTGGGCTATTTCTGGCCCGTGCAACAATATTTTGTGGCCCGCAAAGATTCATAATAATATATTAAAGATTTGTTCTGCACATTTTATGGTAAATCCTATCTCCTTCTGGTTCAGTGGTGTATTATACAGAATATATATAACTATTTTTTCATTATTATTTTTTTTTTATTTTGTACTAAACACTGAAAGGTGACGCGCCTCTGTCAGATTATTTGAGTTTGAGACCCCTCTCTAAACTGATCAGTTTTCCTCTTTTTAAGAATATTTCTTACACATAGTCACCTTGTGATAAATACCTGTTTTAGCTAACTGCTACTTTAATGTTGCAATTGTAATACTTCTGTATTTTAGTAGCATAGCTTAACCAAAATATATCAAACTTAATATGTATTTATAGTAATATCCCTTCACGAACAGGACTATTCCCTTATTACATTCTATTTCTTAACAATAAAACCAATTTTAATAGTTCTAATGATAGGATGAAGGACATAATTATGATGTATGTATATTACTAGCTCATAAAACCAACCATAAAACAGCAGTTTCACTCTTGAGTCTGGCCCTGCCATGAACTTGGATGGTCCAATCACAGCTTGTTAAATCTTTTTTTTTACATTTGTTATGTGAAATTTGTCAATTTTTTAGCGTTTCTACTTGTTGATGAAGTGCTACCAAATACCACAACCGTCGTAGTCCGTACAGTTATTCTCTTCTTTTTTTTTCATTTCAATTGCACTTAGACCAATTTCAACTGTTATCAATCATGTCTGTTCCCATTTTGTCTTTTCCTCTTTTTTGGCAGATTCACTGACCATTTGTAACCATTCTGAAACCTTAGGAGGTTTATTGGCAGATTGACTCGGTCACTTTGGAACTAGTTCAGAGTTTCATCAGAGAGGGGAGCTATTTTTAAAGCAGACTTTGTTTGAAAAACAATAAATTGTGGTAATTCTGTAAAATAAGCCGGCCGTATGAAGTTGGAGGAGAGTGAGAGTTCTGCCATGTGCTGCCACTTCGAATTAGAAAATCAATGGAGTCAAACGAGGAGCCGCTAGCGTTTGAGCGTGTGTGTGTTCAAGGGGGATTTAGGTTGTAAATGTACCTGTTAATGGGCTGCCCAGCAGGGGTGTGCTCCACTTCGTATCCGTGGCGACGCAGCACATCAATGACCGTATTGTTGCCCAGAAAGTGACCTGTAGCAGAAAAAAAAGAGAGATCGGTGACCACCGCGGCTTTAGATCGCTAAAGCTAGGTTCACGGCAGGCGGATGGGAAATTGCGACAGCGTTTTATCTCTCCCTCCATTCTTCATCCATCCCCTCTCCTCCCCTATCACACATCTTTTCTTCCCGGTACATTCCTCCTCTTACCTCTTATCTCTGACTTCCCCTCTTCTCTTTTATTTCCTTCTCTGTGTTCCCTGCTCTGACCCTGTCAGCTAGGTGAAGTGAGGGCATTCAGGCTTCAGGTTGCCATGTCAAGAGGTCTGCATTCTCTCTGCCCCCTCTCCGACAAAAGGGAGCAGGGGCCCATTGTTTGAATCTGCTCAGCCGTGTCGCGGTAGAGTTTTGTAAACAATGTGCACCGGCCCTTTAATCAGGACCAGAGACATCTGATAGAGACAGGTCTGCCGAGACGACAGCGATGCTGCTGCAGCTGGAGAATCGGTATTGACTGAGACGTTTCTGAAAGTTACTCCAGTGAACTAATGGAGCCATCAGTGCAACTGGAGCAGAACTCGATTAGTTTTAAAGTTCAGGAGCTCAGATAATGAAGAGGGCCTTTCAAAGTCGAACTCGTGACATTTCTCTTAGTTTGATAAGAAGATTCTCTCGGTTTTGCGCCTTGAGAAGTTGTTTTGTTGCACACAGACCTAGTCACTCATTGTTTATATATAATTTAATTCTGAAATCATTCATCAATAAATGTCGTCGGCCAATTTTGCAGCCCTCAACCCTTCAACTCTCTAGAGAGGGGTTAAAACAGAGTGAAGCAGCAGAAAGACGGGGAGTGAGCTCAGAAAGACCGCTTACGTTTAAAGACAATCCGGGGTGATGGATGTGAGTTAACGTCAGGGGATTAAGGTGGGACAAATGGACCTCTTGATCACAATGAAGGGTGGGTGGACGTGGAGGACTTAAAAGAGATGTGGCTCATTTGAGGAACACACACACACATAAAAACTTCCGTAGAGTTTTTAATTTCCTCTCTTTCTGAGATTTTTAATTTAGATAAATAAAAAAAATAGCCAGATAAATTATTGTAAAAGCTACCCAAGTCAGTTTAAAATAGTAAAAAGATTCAATTCGATTTTAATACATTTTATGCTTTAAACTTTAGTGTATGACCTAGTGGTTAAGGAAGCGGACTTGGGTCTTCAAGGTTGCAGGTTCTAATCCACCAGCTGCCAAGTTGCCTCTGAGGCAAAGTGGTGCAGTAGATTTTTATCAATGTCTGCTCAGACCAGGGTTATTTCGACTGATGGTTGCCATGTCATTACGGGGGTGCCTGCTGGTGGCTTCTTTGGTAAACTGAGGAAGCCTAAAACAATTGCTAGAAAAAAAAAAAAAATCATGTCCAGTTGCCGTACAGATGTCTTCGATCCTAGACGAACTGAAATTCTGCTATAAAGTAGCTTAAAGTAGAACCAGACAAAGATTTAAGATTAT
>JAFBJS010006866.1:71176-105975 GCA_016785265.1 Paraplagusia blochii
AAAAAAAAAAAAAAAAAAAAAAAGAGTAAAGATGGTATCGATAAAGGACATGGGCAGAAGTGAAAGGTCTCATTCACAGCCCACTCCTCTTGTACGACAGTGTATATACAACAGGATCAGTCCGTTGGCAAGACCCAGATCAGCCAGGTATGGATGTAAAAGAGATATCTCTATATTTCCAACATGTGTCAAATCAACTTCAAAACAGCCTCAAATGACGATGATGCTATCAAGGTGGTTTAATGAGGTTTGTAAGACCAAGAAAATAATGAATCCTTTTATAGGAGAGCAGGTACCATTTGAGTGGTTAATCAGATTAGGGCCTATTACAGAAACACACCCAAACAACCGTTCACACTGTCACCTATGTTCGACTAAGAGTCAACGATGACCTAATGTGTGAGGAAACTGAAGTACGCAGTCAAAACAAGCACAGAGATGGGAATCAAACTTTTTTTTTTTTTTTTTTTTGTACGGCTACACTGGCTAACTGCTGTTTCAAATGCTGTTTCGACTAAATATGGAATACTGAATCACCGACCACAAATGGCAAAAGTCATATTCAGAATTTTGAAAAATTGAAACTGAAAAACCTCTTAGACTTTGTTGCTCTTTGCTGAGTCTTTTAATAACTCTGGAAAGGTTCTGGGTGACTTTTTTTTAAAGTACTGTGGTACAAGTGGCTGGCTCTGGTTCAGTAGTACAGTAGAGGCAGATACTATAAAACTTGCATAGTTCTTGACAACAAATCTGAATCAGATTCTACCTCCTCCAATGAGATCTTTCCTTAGTGTCACTTCTTGGGCGTCCTTAGCTTCTCTCATTGCTCCCCAATTAATAATAATGGTACAAATTAACCACTGTACAAAGCAATATTGTCAAGCTGGATCTGGAACACATTATGGTCATCCTTTACTATAATACGATAAAGACGCTAAGTCATCCAGTTCATAGTCAAGGTAAAAAAGTTTGGTTAGGCAACTTCTTCATCTCTCCTCAGTACTCTTGGATAATGACATTTGCTCACGAAATTTCCTGTTTTCCATTCCCTGAATTTTTCCAAATTTTCTATTTCCCAACAAAATTTCCTGTTTTCAATTTCCTGAAATTTTCCAAATTTTCCATTTCCTAAAATTTTCCAAATTTTTCATTTCCTTAAATTTCCTAAGCAAACTTTTTATTTCTCCTATATTCTTTCTTCACTAATGTTGTAGTTCTCAGTACTTTTTGTCGTTCTTGTTTTTTTGTTTTTTTTTAAGGTCGAACAATGATTAGTTTAATGAAAGAAAAAAGTTAAGGCGCAAGAAATACCAGCAAATTAGCATGTATGATTATAATTGTTGCCTCCCTCATTTTTTTCGGCTTCGATGGCAACTGTGTTATGGTCACCCGGAAAAAATTTTGGTTAATTAAAAAAAAAAAGGTTTGAAAAGGTAGGTGATCCACAATAAAGGTTCCACAGTATTAGTAGTCCTACAAACCCGGTTCCTGGAACCCTCCCACACGTAAATGAACTTGAAAACACTCCGTGTCCTGACAGGGAGACGTCTCCCCTCGTCAGTCAGGGTCCTGGATTATTAGAACATATGGTAATCCTTAAATAACATTTCTTTCCACACAGATACAATATTTACATTACATCTTGTAAGCGGGGCCCGAGCTGTAGCTCTCATAACATCACCGCATGTTGGATAAACAAACTCTAAGGGCAGCGCTGAGGCTGTTCAGGACCCATATTGCCTTCCCCGGCCCGTTTATGTACACATGTTCCCCGGCTGTAGAGCGCTCGCCCCAGCAGCCTCATAATCACCGCCGCACAGCACTGAAAGAAGCCTTTTATTGCTGGAGATGGCAATCAGCTGTCTGGTGCAGTCCCCGGATCTTTAACACACCGTGTTTTCCTTGGTTCTATGTCAACAATGACATAAAGCCACAAGCTTTTGGAGAGGGCCAAGTTTTTTTTTTGTTTTTTTTTTTTTCCAAGCTTGCTCGTCCTTGTGTGGCTCCTTGACAACTAGGCGGTTTAAGGAAAAACAACAACCATGCATGGATTTCAGAGTATGGAGACAGCTGGGGGAGGCTATAAAAAGAAAGTGAGGGTTCGAACTATTATCAAAATGTAATAACAGAATAAGGTTTTTGCACCGACCCCGTTGAAAGTTGGACAGTTTTGGCCGTTAACGGACCGGCCGGACCTCAGTGTCTTCACGTGCACTCATCCGTTAAAGTGACAGACGGGAGACAAATAACAAGAAAACTGACTTACAGTCGGGATCGCCAGCCCTGAAGTATCGCACGCTTTAAATCTGTGGAAGAGTACCCTCTGCTGATGCTGCACTTTGTCTTATCCCTGGTTAGAGCCTGCTGTTTTATGTCTTTGACAGAGAGTCGATTCCTCCCTGTATTAGACTTTAAACCTCAGTCAGGAACAATTTGTTTGAAAAGAACAGGAGACGGTTGGAATATTCTCCCCGCAGAGACGGAATGATTAAATTCTGTCAAAATCAATGGCAGTCAGCCGCCGGCCTCTGCTCTACCTTCATCCTAGATACAAGACAATTGTATTTCTATTATTTGATGCTTTTCCTTAGATATAAAAAGAACAAAAAACAAACAAACAGGTTATGACCTCAGTAAGTGCAATAAGTAAGGTTCTTGGGATACAGATGGTAGAAAATCATAAATACTAGTCCAGTGGTCCCCAACCACTGGGCTGGGGACCGGTACCGGTCCGTGGGTGAATTGATGCCGGGCCGCAGAGAAATAATGTTTCCTTTTGGCCCCATCTGTCTATTACTTCCACTTGACCCATACCCATATCAACAAAAGAACTGACCATTAGAATGGGTAAGATTCCATCATCAATAATGCAACTATATTTGAAATTATTTTCTTAGTGAAGACAACAATAATAAACTCAAAATGAAGCAGAGCCATTGATCCAAAATTCTAACCTTGTATACCGGTCTGGTAGAAGAAAATTATAGGCTGTGGGCACTTGAGAAATCCTTGATGTGCCCATGCACAGTTAATTTGGGTAGGAAGATTTTATAGGTAGGAGAATATTTCAGAACATCGGGCATTTAATTTTATTCAAGGGTATTTATCTGCCACAACTTAACGACCGGTCCGCGGAAATAGTACAAGACATTTAACCGGTCCGTGGCACTAAAAAGGTTGGGTAACACTGGATTAAACCATTTATTTATACATTTAAACTAATACATTTTTACTAACTATGAACTCCTAATATAGATTTTTTCATATTAATAAGTTAAGTTCAGCTTGAGTATTTATATACTGTAGTTTTAATATATGCTAGCTTTTACCAATAAATTCTCACATATATATTGAAGTATTCAAGTGCCTTGCCAAAAGACACATCAGAACCACGCCAAGGGTGGTTCTGAACTTCCAACCCTCTTGTCAGGACCTAACCATCTTATCCCACTGACCCATGGCTGCACCTTCCCAAATATTTAATCCGAAGCCAGGAGTGTCGACCTCACAGCGTTACTGGAAAATTCAGCAAACTTCATTAGGATTCAAACTGTAGGCGCCATCGGGTAACTGTACCTAATTTAGTGGCAGGAGTCCGATGGACCAGCAGGGCTGACGTTACAGCCATTCCTGCTGGTCTTTGAAAAGGCGACAAGACTTGGATGCATCTGAGAGGCAGTGTTTATAAAAAGACCTCGACCACAATTCAATTACTTGAAAAGCTCCAGCGTTTTTTTTTGTTTTCTTTTTCTTTTTTTAAACATGAAACTCTCATAGTTTGCTCTGCGCTGCCAACTTGTGGTGTCGAGACCTACGAGTCGTTTAAACGCTAATACAATATTCCTCAGACGAGGCACCAAAATTCTTCACCACTGGTTGAGACGCCGAGGGGGAAAGAAAGAATCCAAAAAAACAAATGTTTTCGCCTGGAACCAATTTAGCGTGATTCTATTTTAGATGCCGTGCTGTCATTTTTATCCAACGTCTCAAACTGGACTAGAATATATACTTGTGTGTGGCAAAAAAAACAAAAAACAAAAAAAATGAGAGACACTGCAGCAAATTCGACATGAGCACAGCTATCATTGGTTCAAACCAGACGACAAGCTACGGAATATTCAATTTTTCTCCCCGTCTGATGTGGCACACGTTTCTCACTCGCTCCTCTGCAACATTTTCCCCATAAAACAGCGAATGTCAGACGTGTGATTTATCTCGCCGGTGTACGCAGGACACACACGCGCACTGTCTGAGAGCAGAATGACGCAGGAGTCGTCCAGTTTAAGGATTAAAGCGCGATCGCAGCCAAACTAAACCTCCACAGGTTGTTTTATTGCTTCCACCCTCCTCCGTCATTAATGACCTGCTGTGTGGGCCTGTTTTCATTAGGTGATGTCACGGTTTCTTTGAAAACGCAGAGTCAGCAAAGCGTTCAAAGCATTTTTTTTTTTTTTTTTTTATTAGACGTTGGTTGTTAAACATTTGCACCAGAGATGAATAGAATTTAAGTTGCTGATACGTTGGAAGTCCAGACCTAAACATAAATATTGGAGATTTCCATGTGTCCAGTCTGGAGATATATTCAAATGCACTTGCTCCTGGTGAAGTGAATTCTGAATGTGTTATAAATCATATTTCTGTCAACAGCTGAGAATTATTAAGGTTCTTCACAGGTGTACCCGTTATTCCTGGCAAAGCACCGCAGTTTGCCAAAAAAACATTTCCCGGGAAACTTGGAAGGGACTGACTGCGGTGTTGGCTTTTTGATTTCATGTGGAGAATAATGAGGTGTGATGTGATTTAAAGTTATAAATCATATGTTACATCTCAAGCATTAAATAAAGTTGCTTTCACTGGCGCTTGTTGAAACGTGACAGAAATAGTGACCATAAAAAGTAGGGTTGGAGTGAAATTTATTACTCTAAAATCTGTTTTTTAACTTTTTACAAGACCCTGATGGTGTTGACCTCTGATCCGTGTTCTTTTTGCGCACTTTCCTTCTCTTCCTTTCGAAAATTTAAATCACTTTAATATTTAAACATTGCCTAATGTTAGCAAATAATGGAAAAATCGAAATTTCTCTTTTAAATACATCAAATTATCTTCCTTTTGAGGATGTTCAATAATTTTGGCCGATTAATGTTAAGGATAATAAGTATCTTATGTTATAACCAATATACCTTTTGAATTTTTTATAATGATAATATAATTCTGATAATGTGATAAGGAGAGTGTGAATTATTTTTATTGTGACAAAGTACACCCCTGCACACAATGAAAAGTATCATGTATGAAATATAAATATATTTGTTAATGTTTAAGGTTTATAAACATTAAATATTCTAAATAAGAATACCCTGCAGCATCATATTCATGTAAGGCATCCAGACTTCCATGGACATGTCCAGAACATCAATTTTATGGTGGAACCCAAAACCAGAAATGTTAAAATACCATTTCTGTTTGGAAAGATAGGCAAAATAACTTGGTTCAAAGACCTGGAAGTGTCCTAAGAAAAAGGAAAATGTAAGGTCGCAGAATTGGAGGTCATTTGGAATTGTGATGCTGGTTATTCGCAGCTCTGATAAACGGCAGCTATGATGTGCGTTTGAAATGCACATATATGTCAGGCCCAGGGCAGAGACGTAGCGCCCTTCCACAAAATAATCCAAAGAATGCTAACAACTCCTGCGACACCAAAACAATTCTCCATTTCCCTGTGTTCACGAGAAGCCAAGTTCAAATTCGGGCTGGATTTAACAAGTGTTTTCTTTCTTGCTGCGCTGATACTGATCGCAGCTTCACACACTGATGAGGCTATTGAGGTGAGGGAAGCTCGGACAAGCTGCTGCAGATTTGAGCGCAAAGCTGGGACATGACGTCATCTGATCCTGAATTGTGATAGTAGAAAGTAAGAGAAATGCTTGAAAAGTTATAAATCCCCAAGAAAATACCACAAGGATAGAAAAAAACATAGTCTTAGCTGATGTAAAGATTAATAACGTTAGATCGTTTGCATCAAGGAACCTGAAGGCATTTGGTTTGGTTTAAGCAACTTTCAATAACATCTCAATCAAAATGTCTTTGTGCAACACTTTTAGAAAGATGTCAAACAGGTCAGAAATGTAGCCACAGATGTAAAAAGAAAGGAGCAAAATCTAAACTCACAGAGTGAGGTCAAACATATTGATTATATATTTAATAAATAATAATAATAATAATAATAAGATATTTGACCAATCGCAAAATACAACTGTGTTTGATAAGAGACCTGCTGCATGAACATAAAGAACATACGTAAAATATTTTTTATGTATATATAAAAAAATAGTCATGTAGCAAAAGGGTAAAAACAACTTTTTTCCCCAAGGCAAGCTATACTTAAAACAAGCTAAAATCCTGTCAACTGTCCAAAACCCTTACAAAAAGTAAATTATTGAACTACTCTTAAAAACAAACAGAGTAAGGGAAATAAACTTAGATTATTAGTACTTATTAAAATTAACATGTTATTAGAGAACACAAAAAAAAAAACAAACTGAAGGGCCACACAGACCAGTGATAATCTTTTTTCTAACTTAACTTATTTAGCTTAGTTACTCAATACTAAGAACAGCTTTTCATGATAAAGACAAATTAATATGACTAATTATATTTGTTGTCAAAAATAGCTGAAAGTATTGTTTTCCACCCCATCAAAAAATTTGAAATACATTAAAAGTGGTGCCATTCTTCAGCTAACATGCTAATGCGCTAGCTAATTCTGAAGCTATGTAAACAAAACTTTTGATGGAGTTATTTATCTTTAATTAAATTAAAAAGGAAAAAAAAAAAAACATTTCACTGTACGCAAAAATTCAGTCAATATGTGTAAACCAACTTTAAACACAAAAGTCAAGTTTCTACTCATTTCAACTAATAATTTACAATCACACCTCTGGTTAACACTAATAACTTGGCGTTCTTGGAGAATCTCAATGGTTTTTCTGTCGCAGGCTTAATTTATTATGAATATTATACGTATCCTTGTGATGATTTGAAGCTGTTATGTTTGAACATTTCAAGTGGACTCATATTACACCACGTCATTCCTCTGTCTTAATTCTCTGGCTCTTCTAAACCTTCTAATGCAACTCCCTGTGTTTAGAAAAGTGCCTAAGTGCCTGTCTGAGGTAACTGGATATCGCACTGAGCAGCTTTGAATTTAAACTGAGGATGAAGGAGAAACCCTGTGCGCAAGGGGCCTGTGGTGTGAGGTTGTTTCTTTTAAGACAAGCCTTCGCCACGAAATTTGTGATGGCACGCAGCACTTTGGAAGCCGTGTTAGGGATTACATCTGTCAGGCTTCAATAGTCTGTGCGCTCTCGGCGCGGCGCTCGGCATTTGCGCTACGCGCGTCTGCCAGGAGAGTTACGACGCTTGAACACACACCGGCTCGTTTTACTGGGGTCGAGGTGATCAACGGTGGAGAATTCAGTAAAAGTGAGCAGTTCTGACAAAGTACACCGAGTTGCTGCCAATTGTGGACATCTCATTTCACTTCTTCGGTGTTAGTGAAGCTGCTCAAATGTAGCGACATATGAATAAATATGTGGATTCATCATATACTGTCAGTGTCTGCACCATAAAAAAGGAACAATAATTATATTTTACAAATCTATATTTTAGTTAGCGTAACAGAAACTGAGAGTTTCTCAGTGTATGTTCATAGGTTCCTACCCTCACCTATGGTCATAAACGTTGGGTCATGACAGGAAGAACCTGATACGGCCAAAAGCTTTTGAGTTTTTTTCCACAGGTTCGCAGAGCACTTCCTCAGAGATAGGGGTCACTTGGAGGAGTTCTTTTAGTAGCCACTGCTCCTCCACGTCGAGAGGATGTCAGGTCTTTTAAACGAGTCAGAGAGAAACACCCAGGACAGGCTGGAGCAACTATGTCGCTCGACTGACCTGTGAGTGCCTCAGGGGTCCTCCAGAAGTGCTGGAGGAGGTGTCTGGGGAGAGCGTCTGGGGCAGTCTGGGTTAGACTGTTGCTCCTGCTACTCCTCTATTTAGCAGTAAATTGTGGCTGGATGACACGATTGGGAAATGCTGCTCCACTTGTCCAACACGTCTGTACAAACCCAACGAATTTCCCTGACGTACATCCTTGTGTTTTTCAAACGTTTACCTTGACATTGTTAGCCACCATCCTTAGATAAACCAGCAACGCCTTACTACATTTGGCATTACTACATCTCTTGCTTAGAAACCCTACTATTTCCATGCACCTCATTGATTCCATGATGAAGGGCCACTGGTAAAGAAGGATATGTTTGCGAATAGCTGATTGAATGAATATATTTTCAGCCATTCATCTTTTAAGAGTTGCTACTGACTGCTACAGTGCAGTGAGCAGACACCAAAAGGGAGTAAGAAGCCTGTTAGCGTTTTTTGGAAAATACCCCCATATCATTTGCTCCCTCAGATGTTTCTTCTCAGTCTCCGTCCGAAGTCATGTGTCTCCATGAGCAATTATGTGCTTGTTTAGTTTTGTTAATCTGCAGGAGATCTTGTGTACGTCCAGATAGGCCTGGGTACCATCTTTGGTTCTGGTCTGAATTAAGAGCAGCAGCAGATCTATAAGGTGGAAGCCTGCACGTTGTCACAGCAGAAGCTTTGTGGTGTAACAGCTCGTGAAATCGTATATAACATAATAAATCTTTTTCCCTTATTGACATAATTCTCCAACGGTTTATAACCACAGCTAACGTTTTGTCGCCGTTTGGCCGTGACCAATGCTTGAATCCCACTTCAGCCTCAATAAACTAATTTTAAAACCCTTTGTTGTGGAACCAAAGTTTTTCCAGCTGTTTTACTACATACACAATAAAACATGAGCAATGTGTTTGAATGAAAAAAAAAATCCAGTGTTCATGATCAAAAAGTTTCATTTCAAAAGTTGGCAACAAAGTATGAAACAAACTTGTTTTCTAACAAAAGTAACTTAGTCACATGCCATTTAACTTGTAACATTTTTCTTGTAAATCTGCATATGTGTATATCTTGTGTTCTGTGTCTATTTCTAGGCAATTTGTATTTTACAAAATTATTTTTGTTGTGTTGTAGTTAACTTAATAGCCAATATTTGCTTCCTTTCGCTAACATTCGGTCATTTCTCCACAATCCTTCTTTAGATAGTATTACATTAATATCAATAGAAAGTAATCTAACATTTGTGACAATACTTGTTTATTTTAATAATATATATATTTTGACCAGGTTTGAACACTGTTTAAAAACCTAATGCCCTTGAAAAGTGAATCTTTTTACCTGTAACAAAAAAAATGGCCATCATGAGGCAGCACTGTGTTGTAGGCATAGCGATTCAATAGCGGTTTCATGTTCAAGTCCTCCACCTATGTCAAGGTTTAATTCCTATAGTGCAAAAAATTAGATCTTCTCCATAAGTGGGAACTAACACATTGTACTTAAAAATGACCTGTGTATGTCATTGACCTACGCACTGAGAACATCATTTAGGACATAAAAATGTCAGAATAATTTGACTAAAGCCAAACCACTGTGTGAGACAGTGGGATAGGAAGCCACAAATCAAAAACGTCATATTTCTTCTGTCTCGTCACATCTTCATCCCTTCAGGTCAACGTGTCGTTCTTCCCCTTTTATATTTTAGCCCAAAATGAAAAGGAACAAATCCTTTAACAGAAAATCCTGCTCAGATCCCTCAGTAGCTTTTCACACTTCTGTTTGAGATCTATAATTTTCTTTTCCCTTTCCCCTTTCATACAGGAGTGAGGCATTTCTGGCCCAAATGAAAGTTTGCCCCCAGGGGCCAAGAGAGAAAAAAAAAAGGGCCCATTCCAGGTGCATAAGGAAATAGTGCCGGCTTTGAATGGGACCAGGGGTGAGGAGTTCAACTCTTTCAATAAATCACAACAAGCTGTTGTGACAGGCGTTCCCCACTATGACTGAGTAGAGAAGTGTTGGCGGCATGAACTATACGTCTTTGGAGAGTGGCGTCTGAGGCCTATGACCTGATGAGAGCAGCAAAATGTATATGTTTAGCTGCTTTTCACTCAGCAGCCAGTTAGTTATTCAAAGGGGCTGACAGGTTTATATTCCCATTTAAGGAGAGACAGATATACACGGCTGATGCAGCACAGATGCTCCTGACGTCCCAACATCCTAACAATTACACGTATCTTTATGTTGTGCCGGAGGGGAATACAAACACGAAGCTGACGTTAGAAAAGACAAAGGATGGAGAATGTCATCCAGTAAAAATAAAATGATTGGTCTTATTAAACTTTACCACTGCGTGTATATCAGCACCTATCCATTTGGAACCATAGTCAAAGTGAAAAAAAAGAAAAAAAATTGATTTTTTCTTTTTATTTTTTCAGTTTTTTGTTAATGTAAGAGGGAACTCTAATATTTATAAGTTGTGACCCACCAAGTGAAAAAAAGAACAAATAATATTTTTTTTCTTTTTTTTCAGTTTCTTGTTGATGTAAGAGGGAACTCCAATAGTTATAAGTTGCGACCCACTCTCATTGAATTCAAACAAGGCTAATTAAAAAAAAAAAAAAAAACTTTTTTTACATACTAATTATATTCAGAGTGTGCCTTTCAAAATAAGAGATTTCTAAAATAAAACACATGCTCAACAACAGAATCACATTATTTTGCTGATTTTTGAGCAGCTATTGGCGACCCATTCAGAAGGGTTCCACAACCCACTTTTGGGTCGGGACCCACCAGTTGAGAAGCACTCTATACCACTGCCTTCAACACTGGACAACGTTCCTCAGGTGAGGGATGAAACATCTTTCAATTCCAAAAAGAGGACCAGTTGCTTAAAAACTTAACTTTTTGGATATCATGACCTACGTACCCTCATTACTTCATTCATAAAATCCATTTATGTAAGATAATCTGGCCTTTGCAAAACATGTCGTTTTTTAACAAATATATGTGTGTGTGTGTGTGTGTGTGAGAGAGCATCCATTCCTGCGTTAAAACAATTTCCTTTCATGTTCACCTCTGCATCTGGAAGACAAGTCATAATTAACATGTCCTCCAGCTACAGATGCCTTTGGAATTGGACATCGGAGGGCACAAAAAAACCCTGACGCCTTCTGTTTTCAAATGAGCTCTCTCATTAACAGGAATCATAATTTTTCAAAGATCTGGAACGCCCAGGGATAATTTATAGAGGAATTGACTATTTCAATTTCTGGAACCAAAAGTATATTTCTCCGAGATGGTTGTTGGACTTCTTGCCTCCCCACCCTACATCTGTATGTCTCTGGTGGTAGGTCCAAGTGTGTGTGTGTGGTAGGTCTGGTGTGGGTTTTAATGGTGCTTCATGACATGTGTGTACTCATGTCAGCGACTGCCCCAAACAGTTATAAAGTGGCTGTTTATGAAGGCTGGGTGCAGCACATTTCTGACTTTCACACCATCTGTGGGAGAAAGAAAAAAAAGAAGCAGCGACCGCAGACACGGTGAGAGCTCAGTGCTGAAAAACACAGGAGGGACGAGGGCCAGGTATGTGTAAGGTTTGGCCCCAGGAGTTAGGACAGAATTGGAGCGAGAATAACAAGTCAATTGACTATAACACTAAGCCTTAAGTATTACGCACATGGGGGCAGTTAAAGCCTAATTTATATTGTATACACTGGGGCTTGAAAGAAATCAATGCTGTGTTTTTTTTTTCCCTTGATTTTTTTTTTTATTAGCTGTAACTGTTTAATACAATTAAAAATGATCTTATTCCATGCAGTCACAAAGTATCAGGGAGGAATCCATTCTGCATCAGGTGGTTCCAGCCCTTTACTCAAGAATATTTACACGGAGGGCAACCGTCCATGTTTTGAATGGCAGCACCTTTTATTCCAGTGGAAATGTTCAATGCATCATTTTTGGGCGGTTTTTCTCAGCACTGACTCTGTGGTTTTGCAGCACAATGTGGGCTTCACACCAGTATTTGGTGTTTCAAGACATTTCATTGCCTTACCAGGCTTTCACTGAGTCTTTACTTTGTTTTTTTAGCTAATATATTGACAAAAAGCTAACAAAACATATTGCAAATTTTCAAAAAAAAAAAATGTTTGCTATATAAAGGCCAGCAAGCTAGATCTTAGCTAACTAGATCTATGCTAGCAGTTTTCTGATTCTATATTGACCTCATATGAATCAATATCCTGTTCCTCATTATGCAAGGTTTTGTACCGTAGGATCTTAGGTCCCCTTAAACCTGGAATTTTGCGGTGTCCAGATCACTTAAATTAGTGTCCAAAAAAAATGTTTGCTATATAAAGGCCAGCAAGCTAGATCTTAGCTAACTAGATCTATGCTAGCAGTTTTCTGATTCTATATTGACCTCATATGAATCAATATCCTTGTTCCTCATTATGCAAGGTTTTGTACCGTAGGATCTTAGGTCCCCTTAAACCTGGAATTTTGCGGTGTCCAGATCACTTAAATTAGTGTCCAACTAATACAAATGCTAGCTTTCTTTCGCCAAAAAAATCACAATGCAATTAGCATGTACAGCTAATGCTAATTTTGTCATGTTATCTTGTTTCCGAAAAGTCAAAAACTAACATAACCCAACACTGACTGAGAAATGTCAACTGGAACTACTTCTGGCAACCTTTAAATACCTCATGGGTAAGCCTCTGATATAGTCCATAGGGGCAGTGGGTGGCCCAGCGGACTCGGGTCCTCAAGGGCCGCAGTTTGAATCCCCCATACCGTCAAGTTATTGTTGAGGTACACTGAGCATTCTATCGCCACACTCACTGCTTTGCGGCTTTGGTGATGTGTTAAATGCAGATGCAAATGCAAATGTGTGCAGTGGTAACAATGTCAATGACAAGGAGTTTCTTTCCTTCCTTCCTTTCCTTCTTTAAATAAAGAGCCACTTCCCTATAAAGGGTCAACAGGGTCCCCCAGATTCTTGACTTCTACCTTCACATTCGATCTGATATTTGCCTGGGTCACTTCACCACGCTGGCTTCCAAACTGCAGCGGACTCGATAAGTACAGTGTATTAAATGACCATTTCCTCCTCTCCAGTCCTGCGAACGGGCCACACACTGACAAGTCAAGGTGCATAGTGTGAGTCATGAATTGAAGTCAGGCCCCGTCTTGAGCCAAAGCATTGCAGTTATTGGGGAAGGTCTGGCCGCCGCACATCACAACTGAATGACCAAGGGGCTATTCTCTTAACAAGACCATACCAACCCTAAATAGCAAAAGATCCAAGGGCTAACCTTAATTGTCTGTGAAAAGAGTCAAACATTTCAAAGTACAGTAACCGTTAGAGGCTGTCAACCACTCTGGCAATTACTTCGCCGCAAATATTTAAGTTTGTGGTTTTGGAGAGCTGTTTGAGGGGAATGGAGATGTGCTAAGTAGCTTGGGGGCCTGAACTGAAACATGGATGAATTCAAGTTGAACCCAGAGGGAGGGAAAGAAAAAAAAAAAAAATCTAACAGTGATATGTAAACATCATTTTATTAAAGTCCAGGGCAGGACAGGGATTATAGAAGGAACACGGCTTCATATTGTATACATGGGTTTGGTTACAGTACCTATGGAGCAGAGCAATAACAGTTTCCATATGCCTGTCTGAGCGAATGGCTTTTTTCAACATCATCATTTACTTTGAGTGATGGCCGTGGTATTTTAGACAAACAGACGGAGGGAAAAGACAAATTTCTAGGAGGTATTTACTTACAGTAGAGTTAAGCACAGTGAGGCATGACAATACTCCCGTACTCAACTTGGAGGTAAAAGAGGGGCCGCGGGGGCGGGGGTGTTCACATAAAGCTGGGAAAAAAAAAAAAAAAACTAGCATCTTTCAGGAACTGAACTTGTTCTCAAAATCAAGTTAGCAACCAAGAGGCACTGAAGCAAAAGCTGGCAGATGTTTGTCTGTCAAAAGCACTCTTCTAGCCAATGAGCAAGGTTTGGAGTGATGTTGCTTTAGAAAAATAAGCAGATCGACGAAAGCCTGCCAAAATTCCCAAACCGTTCTCAGTTTTGAATTCCCAGAATCTTGGACGCCAGCTTGAGTAAATGGTTGGAAAAGGCCTCTGTCGCACTGTTGACCCTTTATGTTCAATTCAGCAGAAAGAAGTCTGGAAATTTAGCAGTAATCTCTAACAAAATACTGGTTTTAGTACCCAGTGGTAAACTATTGACTGGGTGGTCAACTTAAAAACTACTACTAGTGTCTAGCCACTAGCTACTAGCTACTGTTTGTTTGACTGAATTTATAGCCAAGTCCATTTATCTACCACTTATTTTCAGGGTTGACTGCGGGGCTGTAGTCACAACCTGGTCAGGTTGCCAGCCAAACCAGTGCCACAATTAGTCAGCCTCATGTTGACATTTTAGAAGATCTTGTTAAACTAACTTAACCTAGCTCCTAATATGCATTTCCTGAATCGTGAGAACCTGAAAAAAACTCACAATCAAGGAGTGATCAATTTGCGATCTCTAAAGAGCACAAGCAGGGACTCACACCACTGCATTGCTGTTGGAAGACAACGGAAATAACCACTATTACACCATGTGACCTAATTAGAATAACAATGTATCTGTACTGTCCCTCCTCGGAACATGTCCAAACCATCTCAATCTGTCTTCTCTAGCTTTTTCTCCAAACCTTCCTGTCTATGTTGTCCTACAAATGACCTCATCTCTGATCCTGTTCATCCAAGTCCCTCCTAAAGAGCATCTTAGCATCTTTAAATTTCCTCCAGCTCTGTCTGACTCCTGTCCTCTGTCTATTGCTGGTGTCTCTAAACCATTCATCATGTCTGGTCTCACCACTGTCCTGTAAACATGTCCCTTCACCTTAGCTGTCTCTCTTCAATCACAGATCACTCCTGACTTTTTTCTACAGTTGTCCCATCCTGTCTGTACACTATTCATCTCCTCGCGTCCACAGTCTCCACTGCTCTGAACAGTTGGTCCTAAATATCTCCTGCATCTTCTCCTCCTCTGCTCCTTGTAACCTCACCATTCCACTGTTCTCCCTTCCTTTCACACACATGTACTCTGTCCTGCTACAACTGGACTTCATTCCTTTTGTCTCCAGTGCCAACCTCAGGGATTTCTTCTAAGTGTTGCCTACTGTGCAGTTGACAATGTCATCTGCAAACATCATTGTCCACGTAGTCCCCTGTCTCACGTCGGCCCAGTTAACATACATAATTTGTACTGCTCTTTCAGCCCGCAAGATTTTTGACAGGAAATAATCCACACACTGAATAAACTGTTTGTTGTGGCAGTGAAGCTCATGAAAAGAAAAATGAACACTCTGGACAGTTTTCCACCAAGGTCAGTAAGTCAGCCAGCAGTCTGCGGGCTGCATACTCTACACTGTTCTGGGATCTGTACTGAGGATGAGGAATATCCTAACTATGTGGTCGCTGTACAATAGAAACACACCACGTTAAGTCCACACAGTCTGAATCCAGTCTATCTTTAAGTAAAAATCTACTTCAGTTTCGGAATCACATCTGAGGGGATTTAAGGAAACAGAACTGGACTTCTGTTAGTTGAGGAACCCCGGCCAATAAATCTTCAGGTGTGAGTTGGAGACTGGTGGAACATAATGGAGGCCGTTGTAGTGTGTGTGTGTGTGTGTGGTTGTGTGTGTGTGTGTGTGTGTGTGTGTGTGTGTGTCCTTTGACCCATACAGGGATAATTAAGGACACATTTACCCCTGTACTCTCCAGGGTATGACTCGGAGTTGGTGTGTAAGCATTTTGTGAGTGTGTGTGTGTGTGTGTGTGTGTGTGTGTGTGTGAGGCAGAGGGGGTTCTTTAGTTGTTGCGCCCCATTCTGTTTCTTGTACAGACCGACCCAAGCTGCCATGCATATGTTTAAGGCCTGTGCCTCTGGACTGATTGGTCATATCACTTTCACTCACAACCATGCACGCACACACACACACACACACACCTTTGTACACCTAGGCCATTTTAATGTTCCTCCTGTGGGAAATTTGGTGGAAAGTACTTCTTGTAAAGGTGTGTGTGTGTGTGTGTGTGTCATCTGCTTTTCTTCAGCTGTTTCCTGCCAGCTTAAAGATCAGCAGACTGTGACGGCTTCTCTCTCTCTCCCCATCTCTCTTTCTCTCTTACTCTCTACTCCCCTGCGTTTCTGAGCATTTGCAGTTTTTGGATGCATAAGTTTCTGCAAATTACATCATCAAGAAAAAAAAAAAAAAAAACTTCTATCCAAGGCATGGGCAAACTTTTTGACGTGCGGGCCACAGTTGGTCCTAAAATTGGACACGGGGACCGAGTCCAAAGCAGAAAGATGTTGTTTTCGTTTGACCTAAGATAAATGGCATGTTTTTCGTGGATAAAGCCTTAAATCCTAAATTTTTAATACCGTTTACAACATCATCTACTGAAGAAACACACTATTGCAGGGGAAAAAAAAATAATTCAACAAGGTTGGCGGGCCGCATTAACAAGCTCAACGGGCTGCATCTGGCCCCCGGGCCTTGGTTTGCCCATGCCCTATCCCGTAGCTGCATCCTCTGAAACCTCTCATTACTGGACAGTCAACTACGACCTTTTTTATAAGAACGTTATAAATTTGCAATGTGCAATGCAAAATCTGATTTGACATTATAAAAGTCTCTATCGGATGATTCATGGGATAAATACTGGAGCTGATCTTGGATCAGGTTGGCTAACACCCCATTGCTGTTTAGTGCCTTGATATTAAGAAGACACAGAATAAATGTTAATGTATGACAGTATGATCAACGCATTGACTTTTACGCAAACTTTTATTTCCATGGATGTATTGCCAATCAGTGCAAAAGAATTCGACGTATGATTTAATTTTTCCGATAAACAAAAGTCAATCCTGAATTTAACTTAAATGAAATGTTTTCGTAAAGTTACGGCCTAAATACCTTTATTTGAAAGGACATTGATAAATAATGCCCTATTTCTTCTCTCACAGAGTCTTTAAGCCACCCTGACTAAGACTATTCCTGTCCTTTTCACAAAGTACTTCAAGAACAAAAGGAGGAATTTGAGCCGATTTGTAGCCGGGATGAAGTGAGATTATGTGGCGCTTTGAAGCACACACATTGGACCACAGACCAACAGAGATGTAAATGTTGTCTTTCTGGCTGAAATCTTTGGCCAGAAACACTGCGCCGCCTGTGAACACCAACCTGCTCCAAAGGCGAAGAAGAAGCTCTTGTCTGGATGCTCCTCCAACAGGGCTTTGACCCTCTTCCCCATCCTCTCGTTCCTTTTGTAGATGAGTTCCTGGCGGAAGTAGCTGTCGATCTCCTGGGCTGTCACCTGCTCGCTGGGTGGCAGCGTTACATTGTTGAAGTTAGGGACCTGGAATTACAGAGGACATGGTTTGGTTGGTACGATAAACCAGACTGGGTTTCGTTTTTGCGTTTTTTTGCTATTTCTAAATTATTGCCAAAGATATTTTTTGCGGAAAATATAAACGCAAACAGAATACGAGAATTGGGAGCTAATACCAAGGCCCACACGACATCTGTGGCTGTACTGTGTGAATATGTGGGGGGTGGACTGTGACTAAGAAGGTTAGGGGTGACGGCAACGGTCAAGGGTTGTGTCACTGAGACACTCCACAAGGTCAGTGGGGTCAAAATGATTCTGTGCTTATTAACTGGAGTGAAAGTAGGGTCCACAGTCACACGAAGATGTTGTGGACAAACCAGGCAAGGATAGCTAGGGTAGCTAAGCCTTGGGAAGGCAAGATACGACTAGCTAAGATAGGGCATTATAGCAAGGGGAGCTCAAACAAGGCAAGGCAATGACAGGTGATACTAATAATTATATATCTGAGACAGGTAAAGGCAAATGTGGACATATATGGGACAAAACATGCTTAGCGGAGGATCAAAAGCAGGTTTAATCCTGAGAAATGGGAAATGCGCTCGGAACCATTTCCCAGAAATCGGGAAATGTAAACCTGGAAAAAAATTGGGAGGAAAAAAAAAGAGTCTTGTGGAGCGTCTTTGCCCCAGCCGCTTACCCGAGGACAGTGCGAGTGAGGTTCTCAACCTCTTTGGAGCTACTGGACCCCACCGATTTCATATGCGCATTCACGGAAACCCTACTTCAGTAGGGTGAGCTGGTGTGTCTTGACCATCGCGGTTCTTGACCTCCGCAGCAGAAGCTCCTCCGAACCCCAGACACCCTAGGGTTCGGTTGAACCCAGGTTAAGAACCACTGGACTATAACGTTTGGCTAGTTTTTACAAAAGACAATTTAAAAACGAACCTGTCATATTATTGTAGCAGATGTCGTCCATGACAGCGCAAGTGGCCAAGCCCTTTTTTTTGCATCACTAATTGCAGCCTAAAATAGCAATCATTTCATGTACAATGCAGGTTGGCACGAATATTTGAATCATATTCAAATAAAGCCTATACACAGGGTACAGTAAATTTCCCGAGATTGTCGGGAAATAGCTAATTTTTTCCTGAAAGTTGATTTTTGTCATTTTAGGGAAAAATATTCAACCCTAATCAAGACAGGCTAAAGTTGACTTACTTGTGACGTGTCATGATTAAAGATGATGGAGTTTAGATCTCCGCAGTTGTAGTGCCTGATCAGATCCTCAGTGGTGTAGGGAACCTGAAGACTGCCAGCCCTCAAAGACTCCTGTTGCAGTAATGTCTGATTCAGGGCAAATATCACCTAAAGAGACAAAGTGGAAAAACAGTACGACGTTAGCTGCACATGCACTCTAACGGATACACAAGAAAACAGAGTAACGTGAACTCCACATGACAGAAAATATGACAGTTGGGTGTTTTGTTTGCCAAAAAAAACCTCCTCTCTGCTGCACTTCACCACGGGGATTCGGCCATTGTGTAAGCGTGAAATTGCCCTGTGTTCAGTGAGAGGGGCCTGGTGAGCGCTGCTGCGTCTGATCATCGCCGAACCAGCAAACATGTATGAATGCACACCGACACACAAACACACAAAAAAAGTCCTTCACTTCCTCGTCCCGAGACACAGGCAGTAGGGGATGAATGTACTTCTATGGTGACACAAACACGACAAACTGTTTTGAAACTGGCAGTGACGAATTCTCAAGTTTGGTTTTGCATTTTAAAGGCAACAGAGACGTGTTGTGTCAGATGTAAAGGTGTAGTTTGGACGCAGGTTTTTAGAGATTGTCCATGCGGCAACAAGAGTGTGTGTATGCCTTTGTGTACCCTTGTATTTTGTGTCAGATTGCCTCTGCATTGATGGGCGTAGCCACAGTATGTCAACCAGGCCAACCCAGGCGGCTGCTTTTTTTTTTTTTTTTTGATGTCCTGTTCTCTACGGTGCTCTGATGACACTTTTGTGGGGATCCTTGGTGAAGCCTTAGAGGAGGGGGGAGGAGGCGGAGGCGAGGAGGGCAGCGTGAAGCAGATGCCTTCTAGTCGGGAGACAAAGGACCCCCTCCGTCCTTCCCTCTCCTCCCCGGCTCTGCACCGCGCTCCCTTCAGCTTTCATCGGCCGCGCATCAAAGTGGCACTCTGCATATGAAAAGGACCCCGTCTTCATGCCACGCAAATTAGCCTATCGCTGCCCCCTTCCCCAACTCACTCCACAAAAAAAAAAAAAAAAAACACCCTCACATCTGTGCCACGTCCCGTGAAGGAAGGCTCTCATCTGCAGGGTCTCTCCCCTTTTCTCCCGGCTCTCACTTCTCTTTTTTTTTTTTTTTTACCCGCTCACCGTGCCATTCAGCCCCTTAAATTATGGCTGTGAGGGGGAGAAAGTGGAGGAGGGGGTGTCACCCTTGAATCCTTCAGGAAAGTTTGTACACTTTAAATTAAAATCCAAACTTTGTTCTTTTACATAGAACAATATTAGCCGACCTGTGGTTCCATCCTGATATAAGAATATTATGTAATATCTGTCAGAATTATTATTGTTTTTTTTTCCTGCTATAATAAAAAAAAAAACAGAATAAAAGTCACTAAAAGGCAACAGAAAATAATACAGATAAAAAAAAAAGTATTAGCAGCCCCATAATGGTTCTCACTGATGGGCGTTGTAAAATATTTGTATGATGGACAGTGACAAAAAAGTTCATATGAATGGACATCCCTATATTAAACCTATTATTCATCAGGAGGATGAACACTGTTATGAAAAAAAATATATAAATGACAGCTCTACCACAAACTAGAAAAGTTTGGACACTTTTTTTCAGTGATTTTAGCAAGTTGAATTATTGTTACCGTTTTTTACATAACTTTCATTTTTAAAAGATGTCTGTCTCCTTTTCGTGACAGTATCAAGATGCTGATTGAGGACAGGTACAATAAAATACCTAGGGCTTTAAGACTACAAATATTTAGCAGAAGTTATATATATATATTGTTTTTTGTTTGTTTGTTTTTGTTTCAAATAGTGAGAGGGAGGGAGGAATTTGCTTGACTTCTTTTTGTATTTTTGTAAAAATATTTTGTAAAAAAATATCATCCATTCTTAATATCATTATTATTTTTTCTATTCAGTAATGATGGTTAACTCTCATGGAATTACTTGCCGGGCACAACCAAGCCTCTGCATCTTGATACCAATACCTCCCCCATAGATAATCCGATAATAGAGTATGATTTCTTCAAAATGTTTCATTAACTAGGAATTCGATTTTTGGTCAAGAGAAAACAGAAGCGCAAGTTATGCCACAAACAGGAACAATGAGAAAAAGACAATATTTCTTTCAGTTGGGACTGTCTACTTCTGTTTCCCCGACTCTGGTTCACTGGTTGCACTTTTCCCACTCGGCCCCTTTCATCGGGTCCCGTGGGGCTGCCCCCTGTTCTGCCCCTCAGGCATGCACAGACACACAGACACATCCCTTAGTGATATCACAGCAAACGGAGCCAATGGAAGTCAATAATTGTCCTTTGTGATGGAAATGTCCCCTCTTGTTGAGGTGGAGTGGGGTGGCTGCGTGCATCCAGAGCAAACATCATCACAGCCCGATTCCCACATGTGGAGCCTTGAGTGGTCTTAAAAGAAACTCTCCGTGGAGAGGCATCATTGGTGAGGTTACAGCTCGTCTTAGTCACAGACCTTTGAGGTCCGTCTATGTCAGTGTTGCCTATTAATAAAATCATCAGATAAACCCTGGACAGACTGAGAATTTCTTAATAAAAGTGTGGTGCTACTTTTTTTAATACATTTTAATGTTTTGGTTCTGACTTGTGCATCTTTGGGTGTAGCCCAAGTAATTTTTGTTGTCAAAAACTTTGCTTCACTAAATGTATACATTTTTACTACTTTAATTAAAGGTCATATTTTACAATGCACAGAGGGTTTATTCCAAAAAATGTATCACTTTATTTCCATTGCTATACTTCATTATAAACTTAGATTTTTTTTTTAAGATTACAATTACAGTTATAGTTACAGTTATGATTACATTTTTTTAATTGTGCCCCATAATATAACAAATTTCCTTCAGAAAAAAAAATATATATTTTTTGTAATTTTTCTGATCAATTTGATTTTCAAGTTTTAAAAACTGTATCATAATGTTAAGACTTCTTCACATGAATTGTGGACATAAATTAGGTGTTTTCTAGTTTTTTTGTTTTTTTAAGGAATTTTTTTTCTCATAACTTATTTTTCTTTCTTCATACTCACATCACTACTTTTTCTCGAAACAGAAGGATGTTTTATAGACTTACCAATATTCATGACATATCTTCCTAACCCAACACTCTGTAGTACTAATAAACTACGGTATACGTTTATAATTATAGGCCCTGTCCCTGAACGTCTCTGCTCAGACGTGAAACAACAACACTGAGACTAAACTTCTTTTATGGAATAAAGCTGCAGCTAATTGAAGTCACTCCAAGTGCAGCTTCAGATTTTAGGGAACGTTACAGTAGGTTATTTTCCAATTCAAATTCACTAAGGCCTTAAAAAGGAGCATGTGTTTCCCTGCATGCGACGCATGCAATGGTGCATGTGTTTCGGTGCCACGTTTGTGTGTGTGTTTATTCCTGTTCTTCTGACTCATGTGTGCAGGGAAGGATGTCTTTGCGTTTCAACAGGTGTTTTCTAAGTAACCCCCCCCCCAACAAACACACAATGCCATAATGCCTGACTGTCTACCGCCTGTCTCTTATACACATCTGTTTATTTTGTCTGAACAAAAGTCAAAGATGAACTTGATAATCTTCTTAAAATCATACTTTGACTTTTACTTCTTATCTACATGCATTTGTGACAATGTTTATATCTTCACCAAGTCAAACTCACTCTGCGTTGAAGCCATCAACGTGTAGGATCTTCATCTGTTTTACTATGGTGCTCTTTCCTGACTCTCCAGCTCCTGAAAGATGAAACCGCGCTATGGGGGCAGTGAGTTACTTATGAGTGATGTTATCAGTCAAATGTTAGTCGGAGCAGTCAGCCCTAAAACAAGACCAATCAGGAAGAGAGCAGCGCTGCCAGGATTTTACAGAGAAGTGGCTCCAGAGACTAGTCCTCAGGCTGTCCAACATTTAAGCCTCAATTATACTCCCTCTGTGGAAGACACAGGCAGAAGGAGACAGACAGTAATTCTGTCTACTGCGTCTTCTGCGTGTGTGATATGTTCTCTGAAATATCCAGAGAACTTGAAACTAGGAAGTGAGGAGGAGAACTAAGAACTTTCAATAACAACAGAGTGTACGTAAAAGTTCTCATTTCATCCATAAAGTCATGTAACTTGAGGACAAATTTGATCACAATCCTGAACCTGTTCGGACACAACATGTCCTGAGGAAACATTTGAAACTGTCTCCTAGGATGACGTCCCCTGACCCTGCCAACTCATTAGCGTGACGTTAGCAAGCTAAATGTGGCTACTTGACAGGTTAGCTAAAGTAACTTTGGTCACAATACTCAGTCCTAAGGGAAATTCCTTCTAGGTCAAAATCTTTAGGTCCCGCCAACACTTATATTATATATATTAGACAACATCAGGTTTGTGTCTAACATTGGATTAGTATGCTAGTATGCTAATTGACATGTTGTAGTTCAAAATATGCAAGTTTTTTTTTTAATACAAACAGACCCGACATATTCCGAGCTAGCACAAACTGTCTCCCTAGGCAACATCCCCTGACCTGGACAATTTCTACTTTATTTATTGTACCTCTCAAAATGTATCTCTCAAAGAGTGAACGTTAAATAAAGAAT
Organism: Paraplagusia blochii; assembly: GCA_016785265.1. NCBI lineage: Eukaryota > Metazoa > Chordata > Actinopteri > Pleuronectiformes > Cynoglossidae > Paraplagusia > Paraplagusia blochii. The sequence goes on from JAFBJS010006866.1 coordinate 94,422, forward strand.
AGCCAAGAGCAAAAGAAGTCAGACAAACTTTTCGGAGCTCATCGTCCTGGACAACCTGCAGTTCTCCCCCGTTCAAGATGCTGGTTTTACTAAACGTAAAGTTTCTCAAGCCGTGCTGTGTCACGAATAATCGTCTTTGTATTCGTAATAAGTATTTCTCGGACATTTGCCAGTGAAACGCCATTTGGTGCCGTCTCTCATGTCATCAACGAGACGAATCCTTTATATTGTGACGATGCTGAATTGTTTACTCTTATACTGCAGCTGTTTCTATCTGTGCCCATTTATATTGACTATTGTTGTGAGGCTGAATGAGCCCGGTTTATAATGTTATTATATAAAGTTATTTTGTCCAACACTAGACATTTATTATTTACATCAAATGCTGCACAAAGAATCAAAAGACTGTTTCAGACAAAATGGTAAAAAATAAATGTGTCATTTTTCTATAACTTATATTATAGTAATGTGTTTATGTTGTACACACTTATTTATAGAATGCATATCACCACCGGCATATATCTGCATCGGTATTGGTTAATATCGGTATCGATAATGAACTGTTTGGGCAAAAATTGGCAATATCGGATATCGGTAAATGTTAATATCGTACATCCCTATTTAAAAGGTATAATCTGTGCAGAGATCCACTCATTCCCATAGCGCTACAATTTTATTAGTAACTAACAAATGCAAATCCTACAGTGAAGAGTAAGTGATGATCCATGCGTTTTTGTTTCGTACCCATTAAGATGATTCCTTAACCCAAATGAGGCGACGACACAGAAGTTAATGTACTTAGCGCAAGCTGGAGGATCAGCTTTAACCATCGCGGTAGAGCATATTCTGTAAAGCACTGGTGGTTTCACACAGACACTTGTGGGCCCTTCCAAAAATCATATTTTCAGCGGTGCAGTCTGTCGTTTACAGGGGGATCACACCAGCAATAAAAAAAAAAAAAAAAAAAAAAAAAAAAAAAAAAAAAAAAAAAAAAAAAAAAAAAAAAGCAACTGAAATGTCAACAGTATCTAATAGGCCCTGCGGCTAAAGGGAAAAAGTCAGACTTTCACTCACTGGGTATTCACTCACACTCTCTATTCATATACACACACACATAGACGGATGCATAAATCTTTCACCACCGCACAAGTGAGCTTTCACTCTCTGGCTCTGACCCTCCATTTAGGCCCAGGAACACACACACCTGTCACTTTGACTTATCTGTCCTGTCCCTACGTTCCCTTCCTTTCAGCTCCGTCCTCGTCTGCTTCTGTTTTTATCTTACAGCGCCTTCCATTTTTTCTCCTCCTCTGTGATTCCTTCTTCCTGCACTCCGTCATTTTCCTCCCCCCACCCATTCTCTCACCCCGTGTGTCCTCCTGGAGCCTCCTCATCTTTGATCGTGCTTTCTTTTTCCTCCATCCATCCACTCCCTTTCCTTTCTTTTCCTCCTTTGATCCTGCATGTCCTCTCTATCAGCCAGGACCTCTACATTCCACAGGTCACTAATTACCTCCTGACTTGACGTGTCTGTGTATGTTCTAAACATCTGAGGCAGAACTCACCTGTACAAGTTGAGAGCAGTCGCTCTGTCTGTTTATATGCATAATAGATCTATAATAATATCACATATATTCCGACCGCTGTAGATGTCTGGATGTTCAAATGTTTGTTGTTCAAACCAAGGTTCATGGACCTGGTTTGGATTCATGTTAGAATTCAAGTCAGATTTTGCGAACTCTGGGTTTTTGTCATAATGTTAACACACTTTGACCTGCATGATGATGATGTGCTCTACAAACACAGTTATTAATACTGGTGGTAATAGACACTAGGAATGGGTAGAAGACAAGAGACAGAGTTGGAGGTGGAGGAGTTAAAGATGCTGAGATTCTCTTTGGGAGAGACAAGGATGGACAGGATCGGGAAATGAGGTGATTAGAGGGACAACACAGACAGGAAGGTTTGGAGAAAAAGCTGGAGAAGACAGATTGAGATGGTTTTGGACATGTTCAGAGGAGGGACAGAATGCTCCTAGAGATGAAGCTACCAGGTAGGAGACAAAGAGGAGATTGATGGATGGAGTGAGGGAGGACATGGGAGGTAGTTGGAGTAAGAGTTGAGGATACAGAAGACAGGATGAGATGGGAATTGTAATAGTAGTAGATGTAGATGGGGGACGATTGTTTTAAATGTCAATATTTTCTTCCATGTACTGCAATGGAGGGACATGGCACATTTTTTAAAATTTAATTTATAAAGTCTTCATTTTATCTAAAATGCAGTTTCTTTAAGAACTACAGTACAGTCTTATATTTATACGCGTGCGTAATATGCACATATATCCACAAGCAGCAAAGGTTTTCACGGAAACAGAACATAAATACAATACATACAAAAAAAATGTTGTAACACAACTAACACACTTGTTAATTTCCCTTTTATGAAAATACTTGTGGGAGAGGTTGGTGAGAAATATAAACACCAGATTGGAAACAATTGTTACAATCACCTCAGAAATAAGTGGCAGCGGTGGCCTAGTGGTTAAAAAAGCGGACTTGGGTCCACAAGGTCCCCGGTTTGAATCCACCAGCTGCTAGGTTGCCACTGAGGTGCTCTGAGCATGGCACCGTCCCAACCAACATAACTTCTTGCGGGTCCACCACCCACAGGGAGGCTCACAATATGGTGCAATGTGATTTGGGTGGCGCCAACTGCCCCTGCGACCCGACAACGGACAAGAAGAACTTTTTATTTTATTTGAAATTAAATAAATCACCAATAAAGTCAGTGCAATCTAATGATTACTCATAATGATAAAAAACTCAATTTTGCTCTATGATGGATTCTTCAATGAAAGTCAGTCAGATAGATAAGGCAGTGGCTACATACACATACTCTCTCCTCCACCCACTCAGTAGTCACTCACTCCATCACTTTCTCTCTCTCTCACTTTCTCTAACACACATGCACACACTGTGGCTCACCCTCTAAAAACATTCTTGGTGGTGCATTTACCTTGGTGCCCGTGGACATGGCCAAATATTTAGGCTGTCAAAGAGAATCAGCCTCAAGCCAAAATGGCTGGTGGTGTGTGTGAGTGTGTGAGTGTGTGTGTGTGTGTGTGTGCACACATGTCCACATGTGCATCCGTGTTCTCCATGTGTGAACACTGAGGATTCTGGTGATTAAAATGTCAACGTCTCAAACCCTTACTCTGTTCTGCTGTACTCTGAGCAGAGGTCCAGTCAAAAAAAAACAAAAAAACAAAAAAAAAAAACATATGTACGTTAAAGTCCCGTGTCTCCCAGGACATGGTCTTCATTAGTATCAGACAGCTGTTAAGCAGACTCTCAGAAAGCTAAATTTGATTAGGTTTTTACTTATTATTTAAACATTAAGCAAAAATAAGAAGTTGGAAGTCGGTCCAATCAGCTTCTCTGCAGCTCTTAAATGGACACAGACAGACAATTAGGGATCCGACAGCAGACATATCTGTAGTTAGAATATTATAGGGTCTTTTTAAAGAAGAACCAGATGTTCTCCAGAGAATGTCCAGAAGAGCCAAACCTTCCATAAAGAGCGAGTCAACAATTTCCACCTCCCCCTGTCCTCTGTATCCTCAACTCTGACTCCAACTACCTCCATGTCCTCCCTCAATGCATACACCAATCTCCTCTTCGTCTCCTACCCATTAGTCCAATCTCAAGGATCATTCTCCTACCAATATATCCACTGTCCCTCCTCTGAATATGTCCAAACCATCTTAATCAGGCTTCTCTAGCTTTTTCTCCAAACCTTCCTGTCTGTGTTGTCCCTCCAATGATCTAATTTCCCGATCCTGTCCATCCTTGCCATCCCTAAAGAGAACTTCAGCATTTTTAACTCCTCCACCTCCAGCTCTGTCTCCTGTCTTCTGCCTATTGGTAGTGTCTATAATCAATAGATCAGGGGTGGTCACGCTGTCCTGTAAACATCTTCACCTTAGCTGACACTCTGGGGTAGGCAATTCTGCTATATGTATCTGAAATGAAGCTTGTCCCTTATTCAGGGACACAGCAAGCCAACAATTTCCATCTCACCCTGTCCTCTGTATCCTCAACTCTAACTCCAACTACCCCCATGTCCTCCCTTACTCCATCAATCAATCTCCTCTTCGTCTCCTACCTGGTAGCTCCATCTGTGGGATCATTCTTCTACTAATGTAACCAATGTCCCTCACCTGAACATGTGCAAACTCAATTATTCAAAACTATATAAAATTGAGTTTATTTGTTATCGGTAAACCCCAATATTTTGACCAGACAGCATTTCTGTAATTGCAATAAATGTATTAATGTCTAACAAGATGAATTATCATCGCAGCCCAACACCCACTGTTACCTTTTAAAAAACAAATTGTGCGTAAATTGGATTATTATCCAGTTTTTTTCTAGCGCTCAACTAATGAAGAGGACAATGGTCCATAGGCGGTGATGCAGAGCAGACCACTGAGAGACGTTTAAGAGCTCCACAAACACAGAAATCCACATTTCACCATTGTGTCACTCTCCCTTTCACCAAGCCCTCTCTGATACACACCTTCAGCCCCGCGGAGCAGCCATGCGGCCAGGGTTCAGTCTGTCACCCGGGTACAAAACGACCACGTGGGTCTTTTGAAAAACACCGTTGAGCCACAAGGAAAACAGCCATCAATCTCTACGACTGTCTGTTGACTGAAGCAACGCTGTTAATCTCTGGGACGGCGCGAGTCAAGAACAACACTGCAGCAGAGCCGCTCCACACAGGGAGTCAATGCAGAGCAGCTGCGAGCACTTAGTGCCAATACGGCGGCGGCCAACAAGGTGCACGCACGCCGTCTGGGAGTGTGTTTTTATGTAAACAGGTAAAAAAAAAAAAAAAAGGGAGCAAACAGAACCAGGAGCATCTGAAAAAAGTGAAACACTGTCCTGTTTGTGACTTGTCGTAAACAGACTTCTTTGTTTATTGAGCGTCATGTTACCGCAGACCAACAAAACTAAAACTCTCCGACCAGCACTTAAACACTTAACATGGGCTTCATATTTCAGGGCAAGAACATATGGATTTTAAGATACCGACCTTTGTCCCTGCTGCCTCCCTGGACCTAGAGGTCACTAATGGACCTTTTTTTTTTCAAAATGACCCCACATAAAGACCCTTCATTTTGACAGTCCATAAAAATGTTAATCTGATGCAGTGCTTCTCAATTATTTTCTGTAACACCACCTAGCAAGAAGAAAACAATTCACGCCCCCCACACCACCACCCAATCTCCGGCGCAACTATAGATAATAGTATTTTTCTATAAATAAGTTGTAGGTACACCTCTGCATAACATCGTATCCTTGTTAACATTTAAAAAAATAAAAGATTTAGTTATGTAGTTCAACTCGCTGTGCACAATGGGCAATGAGAGCACCACTGCCAACTATTGGAGTGGATGTGCAATTACTCTTCATTGTAGTGCGCCGGAAAAAAGCATGTTCACCAGGGTCACAATATATATATATATATATTTATAATTTAGAAAAATAGAAACACTTTCTATACATTTAAATCAACACAAAGTTGTTGTTGTTCTTCTTCTCCTTTCGGCTTATCCCTTTTCTCAGGGGTTGCCACAGCGAGTCAACAATTTTCATCTCACCCTGTCCTCTGTGTCCTCAACTCTAACTCTAAACCACCTCCATGTCCTCCCTCACCGCATCCATAAATGTCCTCTTTGGCCTTCCTCTTCGTCTCTTACCTGGTAGCTCCATCTCTAGGAGCATTCTTCTCCCAATATAATCACTGTCCCTCCTCTGAACATGTCCAAACCATCTCAATCTGGCTTCTCTAGCTTTTGCTCCACACCTTCCTGTCTGTCCAACCTTGTCACCCCCAAAGAGAATCTCAGCATCTTCAACTCTTCCACCTCCAGCTCTGTCTCCTGTCTTCTACCTATTCCTAATGTCTCTAATCCATCCATCGTGGCTGGTCTCACAACTGTCCTGTAAACCTGTCCCTTAACCTTAGCTGACTCTCTTCTATAACAGATCACTCCTGACTCTTCCTCTCTTCCACAGTCTCCACTGATCTGAACAGTTGAGCCTAAGTATCTAAACTCCTCCACCTTCTCCACCTCTGCTCCTTATAACCTCACCATTCCACTGTTCTCCCTTTCATTCACACACACATGTACTCCGTCTTGCTACGACTGACCTTCATTCCTCTTCTCTCCATTTCAAACCTCTAGTGTGTTGTGTGTTAAAAATAAAAAAAATTGCTCAGGGGCCATTGTTGAAACTTTACCCAATATTGTTGATGTTTTATTCCCAACCCTAGCAAATGTGATGTCTATTGTATGATTCCTATTACCGTATCTCTTCCGTAGAAAATCGGTATCAGAAAAAAAAGGTTTTGAAAAGTTCAGACTTTTAAAACCGGGAATCGGTATCGACCAAGAATTTTATTAAGACATACCTTTCACTATTAATTTACCATGTATTCTGTATTAAGTATTGTTTAAATTCCATTCCTAAATGTTTACTACAAAGTTATATTTGACTTTGGCTCTTTCAAACCTCAAAGTTTTTTTTGTCACTAGTGGTTATTAAAAAAATGTGAGGAAAATGTGGAATATCACATTTACAACTCTTTGCATAGTTGCTGCCAACATAGCAGAAATGTATTTTCAACTGGATTCTTTCGTCAGTTGCGTTCAATAATGTTCTTCTATTAGTAACTGAAAAATACTCTCAGAATTCTATAAATATTCACAATAAACCAAAGTAATAAGGTTATCTCCCTTCGGGGTTTGAATCTGATTTACCACAAGACATACTTATGAATAAATAAGGTTTATTAAGTTATATTTGATACTAAGACTCAACTTTTGGATTTAAAATGACATTTTTATATGTGGACAGACACTGATCCTCCTGGGGCTAAAAGACAACACATTGATTTTTCGTAAAGACAACAAAACAATGGCAGTAAAACAAAGACATAACAAACAGCAGGGCCAGAAATAAATCTCTAAAATTTGTCTCTGCAGTAGTCTGATAGACACAGACGACGGGAACCAAAAACCCAAACACCGTACTTCATACCAGTATCTGCCGTTCCCATCCCACAACCACTGTCCCCGAATTAGAAGCGATGCATTTCTGTCAGTCGGGACTAACATGTAGCATCACACTGGAAGTTGCCAAAGAAATATGTCTCTGGCAAACATTTTCAGAAGGACAGGCGACCAAAACAATAATTAGGGACAGACGGTGAACCAGGATGGGCAAGAAAAGACAGATGCAAGTGTCACAAATGGACAGAAGAAAAAAGAAGTCCTTGTTGTTGTTTTTGTCGCTCAGACACGACCTCGGTCGACCGTCTCTCAACCACAGACTTCTAAACAGTCAGAAAAAAAATATGACAAACATTCAAACTAGCTGAAGGAGGTGGGCGTCCAACTTTTACATAAGACGGAAGGCACAGCACAAATACACAAAAACAGCCTTCAAATCCACACAAGGTGGTACAAAGGTCGGACACGGAAACTGTTACTTTTGCCATAAAAAAAGACAAAAAGAGAACAATCATCACTTATCACTGGCATTCCAACTGTTTACATAACGACTGTGAAGTAAAGCCCATTATCACCATCAGCCCTTTTTTTGGTCTACATCAGGCAAACTAAGGCCCAGGGTCTGGATGTGGCCCGTTCAGCTTTGTAATCCGGCCCATCAAACTCATCCAATTGATATGTTTGCTTTGTATTGCGATTCCACTTCTACCATTTCTCCTTATGTTGGGCAGTTGGTGGAAATGAACATGGGTTGGCAAGGCCCCGGTTCGAATCCCCCTACCGCCAAGTTACCGATGAGGTGCCCTAAGCATGGTATCCTCCCTACAGACTGCTCCCCGGGCGCTGGCTAACCTGGCTGCCCCCCTGCTCACTACAGTGATGGGTTAAATGCAGGGTTATAATAGTTTTGGATTTTTCAGTGTAGTTTCGATTTAGTTAGTTTTGCCTTCTAGCACATTAGTTTTAGTTAGTTTTAGTTTTTCGTAAAAGCAACTCATTTAGTCTTAGTTAGTTTTAGTTTCGTCCAAAATGTTTAGTTTTAGTTTAGTTTTAATTAGTTTTAGTTTTCGTTTTAGTTTTTGCGAGGTTCGAACAAAGACGAAAACAAAGGGTAGTTCATTTCTAATTTCAGTTAGTTTTGTTAGGACACATTTTCGTTTTAGTTAGTTATAGTTTTTTTTTTAATTTATCGTTTTAGTTAGTTTCAGTTAACGAAGAGTTTTTTTCAGTGATTGTTTTCGTTTTTTCGTTAACGATGATAACCCTGGTTAAATGCAGGGGAAAAATCCCCCCCCAAAAAATTTTTGGATGAGCAACATCCTTCCTTCCATCCTTCCTATATATGGTGTAGAAACGGCTAAAAGTATTTTAGTATTTTAGGCTTTGTGCATAACTTTTAATCGTCTCTTATCTTAGTTCACATTGACACTCGACTATCTGCTCCCGACCTGGCCCACATGTGCAATTTTAGGTCACGATTGTGGCCCACGTGTCAAAAATGTCTTAAACTGACCAAAAAGTAACAGACCAAACACACAGACAGTGTAAAACCAGGCGTCGAAATGAAGCGCGAGACTAAGTGACGACGTGGTTGTTAAACTCGCACGTTTTTTTATGACCTAGCTACTGCAGCTAGACAGAACCCCCCGCCCCCCGGCCCTCTAGACTCCCACCTCCTAACACTCTTCGGGAATGAAACCCTAAAGTGTGAGGCGCTGGGGTCCAGGCTAGGGTTAAAGTTGGGGGGCACAGCTAGGTGGGAGGAGAGAGAGAGAGGAATCCGATACACATGTTTACATACGTGTTGGTTGGACATGTAGAGAAATGTTTCAGATTATGTGTGGATGTGATGGACTACACACACGTTGGACCGCACTTTGTCAAAGTCGTCCTCGTGGACCATACACATGGAGGCTCGTCCTCACCTGCGTGTCATTACATATCTGACGCGACTAGATCTATTCTCTATATTCTGACCTACAGTGGATATAAAAAGTCTGCGCAACCTAATAAATTATTTCAACAGTTTTTTGTACTTGAAAAGTGACCCATAAGATTTAATAGACAATTGAAACCCAAACTGAAATATTCACAAAGGATAAATAAAAAAAAATACTCAAAATAACATTGTTGCATAAATATACACAACCCCCTTATGACTGGGGGCATATCTGTTTTCGGGTTAAACAAGTTACATTCAAATTGCTAAATAGAGTCAGCACACACCTGTCACCATTTAAAGTGCCTCTAACAAAGCCTAAATAAAACTCAGCTGCTCTTAAGACTTTAATACATATTTGTGTTGCCACATATTCCAGCAGAAGCCATGGTCTACAGAAAGCTTCCAAAACATCAGAGTTGTTCAAAGGCATCAAGCCATTTGAGCATTAATAAAGAACTACCAATAAATTTAAATACACCATGGGACACATTGAAGACAATCGTCAACGAGTGGACAGAATATGACACAGTGACATCACCGAGAGCAAGGACTCTTAAAAAGAAAACAAGAAGAAAACGGATCCAAGAGGCTGAAAGTAACAGTAAGAGTTGCAGGAATATTTGTCCAGTATTGACTGTGTAGTACATGTGATAACTATATCCCATCTTCTTCATGTGTCTGGGCTATGAGGACAGGGGACAGACAAAATAAAGCGAAAGCTTCATTTACCAGAAAGCCAGAGACCCAAGTCCAGCTCCTTCACAACTTCCTTTACGTTTTTTTACATTTTTTGTTTGTTTTTTCCTATCATCTTCTCTATTTCATATTTTGGGTCACAATAAAAAAAATAAAAAAAACACAATAGAAATTTAAAAAAAAACTTTTCATTTAACTCATTGTTTCTTTTATACAAAAACCTGCCATTTTTCTTTGCTTTAACAAAAATAGTGAATAATGAAAATATTTTACACTTAGAAATAATAAAATTGACACCAGAATATGAAGAATTAGCTGCAACATAGTCCATGTAAATATGTTTGGCATCACGTCCATGTTATGGTCTACTTAAAAATATATTGAAGATCTGGCAAATATTATACTTTAAAAATCAGTTTAAGAAAATTCTTAAAAACCAGAAACTTGTTTGGTAATTTATTTTATTAATTTAGCTATTTCTTTCTTGTTTTTCATCAGATTTTAAGCAAAAATGTAAACACAATCAGAATGTAATTTGTTTGTATGTCATGGGATTATAAGTTTCTGTATCCTTCTTTGCTTTGTTTTCCTCTTTTGATTTTGTATAGAGTTTTATTATCAACACATTTTTATTTTTTTTCCATCATAATCGCATGTTTACATTTGTATTAATTCATAACTTACATTTTGAATATATTAAAGAAATGCAGAAAAATTTAAAAACAAAACAAAGAGTTGACAAACCAATGCATTACTTTAAATTCACACAGACAGACACACACGTATAGAGAAAGAGACTGAAAGAATGGAGAAGTGAAAAAAAAAAAAAGAAAAAACAATGTTTAGTGTTATTTTTGACTGCACCACACACATTACGTAGCCACACACCACACCGCTGGTTTACACAGCACTTCTCCGACGCCCCCTCCTTCACGGATGCGAAACGACTCTAAGCAGTGGACCATCACATTTCCACTTGTGTTCAGACCAGTGTGTTGTTCTCTGTCCAAGAAGCAAAAACTATAAATCAAAAAAAAAAAAAAAAAAAAAAAACCCAAAAAAGATCTTATCTAGAAAATACAGTGAGCGACAGGCACTTAAAGCTGGCGTCGACGTATTCTGCCATATTTTGTTTATATAGATGCACCGCAGGACACACAATCCAACACTGGGTGGTTCTTCGACAAAAAAAAAAAAAACCCTGAAGAAGACAGAATCCAGTTTATGGAGACATGCTGGATATATGGATTTAATAAGTTCATGTTGAGTCACTGCAATTTTACAATTATAAAATATTAAAATCAAAAACATCATAGCTATTGGCAAGTTAGCCAATATGGACTTAAGTTTATATTTCTTACGTGTGAAATGTTCGCATTATAAGGAAGGAAAAGTAAGGTAGGAAAGCAAACTCCTTGTCATTGTGACATTGTGTAAGGTATAAGGCTGTATGACAGGCCTGAGCAATTATTTCGACTCGTGGGCCACAGGTGGCACTAAAAGTTGAGTCAAGGGCTAGGTCAGGATCAGAAAGATTGCAGGTATATATAAGATAAATAATAGAGTAAAGTACTAAATTAAGGCAAAGTTCTTTAAGCCTCTTTGAGACCTATTGGGGAAATGCTGGCTTTGCAAGGAAAAAGTAAAAGGATAACAATAATATAAATTAACTGTACATTTTGGACAAGTTTGGCGGGCCGAATTAAAATGTCAAATGGACCACATCCGGCCCCAGGGCCTTAGTTTGGCCAGATCTTGTATGAGATCAGACCCAGAACTGCTGTTAAGGTGAATTAAAAACTAGGAAGGGCTCCAACCTATAATCAGGATTG
>JAFBJS010006868.1:0-10177 GCA_016785265.1 Paraplagusia blochii
TCATTGGTTCAGCTGCCATGTGTAGGCGTAGGCAAGAAGTGAGCGTATGGATGCATGTGATTGGTTGGTTTGTTTATAAAAGGACTGGAGGGAAAGAGCAAAGGAGGTTGGGAAGAGAGACAATGGGAGGTGAAACTGTTTAAAGAGTTCCAGCCCGGAGCTACCGTTAGCTATTTTGTGCTAAGCCCCACAGCAAAGCCAAATGGTTTCATTGACTAATACAGCCAATGAGGTTGACCAGAGTTTCCTTCAGTTTGGACTTTTCCATTGACTAATACAGTCAATGAGTGTCTTTGAATAGTGTCAGTGACACTAGAGACTCATTTGGTTTGGACCCCATGGGAGTGTGATTTCGCCCGGCCTTTGTCTGGGTCTCCCTGACCTATCGCCTCTGGAGAAGCCATACCACGTCACCGGTTCCACTCTTCATGACTCACTGCTCCAGTTCTTCGGCCCAACAACACCTTCCTGGACATTTGGAGGTAAAACCGTTCTATCATTTCTGGATTGCAGAACACTGGATTTTATCGCCCAAAGTCACCACATCAGGCCTGCAACAGGGTTTATTGGTTTTGCCGGCTGGGTTGTGTGTGAGTGTGTGAGTGTGTGAGTGAGTGTGTGAGTGTGAAACAGGAGTATCTAAAGTTAATTACAGGAGAATATTTTAGTTGATGGTGGAAGAATAGTACACTTATTTTTGTTATCAACATTGTTTGTTTAATTAACATTGCTATAACTTTGGGTAACTAATTTCAGTTTACTTGTTTATTCTAATGTATTATATTTATAGTTATGGTATTCTGTTTGCAAACCTTTGAAACCCCGAAGTAAAACAGCATTTTGTTTATTTATTTTAAAATTGAGTCTTGTGATATTTCTTTTGCTAAATATATATAAATTTATAGACTCTATGACTTTCTGTTCATAGAATGAGTAATATTTCAACATTTAGGTGTATTTCTATATTGGCCTATTTTCAATCTTAAACCAAACTGCGATTAAAAAACAATTAATGAACCCAGAGCCTACTCTCAGTAAAAGTTATATTGAGAATAGTGCTACATATCTTATATACCTATACAAAAAAAAAAAACAAATGGAAAAAACAGGAAGACACATTATATTATAATTTACTTCTAAATTTGTTGCATGCAGACCACGTACTTAAACAATTTGAAATCCCTGGTTTAGAATAGTTAACTGTAACAAGAAAACCTTCATTTTTCTTTATGCAATATGTATGAAACAGAGTATTTATAATAATGTCTGTCCATGTCCTGTGGACCTGTCTTTCACACTGCCATCGTATAACTGAACGCTCTGTGACTTGATGAGGACTCTCTGTTACGGGGACAGTTGGAGTCAGAGCTCTTCATCACAGATTGTCAGATCAGTGGACGGTCGACTACTCTGTGATCCACCGCTGCCAGTACAATCGCTTTATTTATCCCGTTGCCCTTTGGCAAAACGACGTCTTTGTTCATGACTTTCAGTCCCTGTGGATTTTTTTTTATTTTTTTTAATATTCAAAACCATCTTTGTGCATTGCTGAATGAAAGCATGTGTAACCACAATATGATGTGAACCTGGTGTTGTGTTCACGATTCTAGAGGAGACTTTTTTGCACACATCTTTCAGAAAGGAAGCAGTGAATGTCTCTAAGTTCTCAGTTTCAAAGTGAGATTTTGTGTCTATGTTGCACAATTTGAAATTAGTATAATTCTTGGCTTATTTAAATATTTTCGTTCGGAGATGTCAGAGTTTATTTAAAAAGGAGGAGCACTGCAGGAGGTGAATAAAATATGGAATAAAATTTGAAGTGTAGGGAAAGTCACTTGTATTTGAACAACCTAAAGTTTTAACAGCTTAGAGTGCAAGAGAAAGAAAAAAAAAAAAGAGTAAAATGGATGGAACAGAATAGTCTTGGCATCGTGCAAATGGGGTGAAAAATTACAGCATATAAGACACATAGAGGTTTATTATGTTCTAATAAAAGAAAACTGATCAACAAGATGGTCAAAATTGTACTGTTACTATGCTTTCTGAATCAGTTATTTCATATGAAATAGAATGAGCACAATGACCATGGTATATACTAAGGTACGACCCCCTCCCCAAACACCCCTAAAAAAAATCCTCATTACTTTGTTTGGTTCTCTGTATGAAACAAGTAGCTCTTTATATTTCTAAGAGCCCTCAAGGTAGCCTTCGTCGGATTCTGTCTCTCAAAGGCGTGTGTTAAACTCAAGGCCTGGGGGCCAAGAGCGCCCCACCAAGTCATCCTGTATGGCCCGCGGGAGCTTACCAAGCACTTTCTATTGTCTATAAGGTAGAGTTTTCTTTGCCTGATGAATTACAAATGGTTTTATTGCACAGCTTAGAACAATATTAGTTACGTAAAAAAAAAACAAAAAAAAAAAAACAATTAGAAAGTCTTAATAAAACCTTCATTCAAACGGCTATATTTTTACACCAGTGAAACTTGCCAAATATAATGAAAAATATTCATAGTTCACAAAACAGCAGGAGAACTTTTGGCAGAAGTCATCATTTCAACAGCTTCCTACCGGCAACTCAGTTTAAACTGACTGGTCGCTGCAGCCCGCATGAATATTTTGCAAAAATGTTTCCATCAGAAAAATGTACTACGAGTTCAGAATTAGATTTTTTTTCCTTGTCTGTAATCGATCATTTACAGTTTGAAAAATAGAATAACAGAGTGTTTATTTTTCTCCCTGAGCCTTTTGTGTACCGAGTAGAGACAATAACCTCTGAACACATATTTCATTTAACAGGCCAGTGAATCATAATTAAGCCCAAAACCCGCCACGCTTGTGTTTATTCACAAAAAATTAAACCTTCCTACCATTTCTCTGGAATCGCGGCGCTGACGCGAATTGACCTGTTTAATCGATGGTTATATTGGAGAATATAAACTCGGCTAAGTAGGCCATTGGTGCCACATTTTCCTGCACAGCGGAGTGTGAATTTTAAATACGTCATTGTGATTGATGAGCGCTTGTTCACGAATGCAAGACTTCCTTCTTAAATTACCATACAATTGCTATGAATGAATGCAGATTGATCTGGTCGAGCATCGCGGATCTGACGCCCCCTGAAAAAACATTCATAGTAAATGTTATCAAATGGCGTTTCAAACTCATTTCCATGAACAACTCTGACTCCAGATTGTCAGCCATTAAAAGAACACACAGATACAGTGACTTGGAAAATATGACACGAATAATGAAGGGCTGTCCTGGTTCCTGCCTGAACTCACAGGATGGGTATTAGGAATTTCCCTGAGCAAAATTATCCCCGGAGTTTCAAAACCCTGCTTTAAACTCCATATCCTTCTCCAATGAACTATCACTCTCTGCTATGTATTGTGCTGGTAGGATTTAAGAATGAAGTGGTGTGTGTTTGTGATTTCTCTTTTTTTTATTACTATTCAATAGGATTTAAATCTTTCTAAACATCATGAACGTATAGAGAGATAGATATACAGGATATATATATATATATATATAGTAATGATCTATAAAAGAAGAAGCAGAGAAAAATCAAAAAATCAAGAAGAAAGTTAAAAAGGAAATTTGCAATATATAAATATACACATAATACAAACTTATGTCTCTAGTAAACTGATATATGCAAGAATACAATGACAGTGAAAACTACAATGGACAATGATAATTAAGATCACAAACAGTCCTTATTCCCCATACATAGTGATAATTAAGTGGTTGGAAGCAGACTTGAGTTCGCAGGGGCCCCGGTTCGAATCCCCCTATTGCCAAGTTACTGCTGAGGTGCCCTGAGCATTGTCCCCCACACACTGCTCCCCAGGCACTGACTCAGCCAGCAGCCCCCTGCTGACTCCGGTGAAGGGTTAAATGGAGAGACATCATTTCCTGAACAACACTCCCTAGGGATTAATATAGTTCTCATTTATTTGATTTTTATTAATAACACTAATAAAAAACACCGCTATCTATCTATCTATCTATCTATCCATCTATCCATCCATCCATCCATCCATCCATCCATCCATCAAATAGTATAAGATAATGTAAAATATCATAACTCCAAAAGCCACTAAAGTGTGTTTTATTCTTTTACGCGGAGACTCTGAATGACTCTTACAAGAGTGCTTTCCAAACATTGTCCCAGGGTCGTCTCAGCCTATTGGCAGGAGTGACTTTATGATCAGTGTCTGCCTACAGTTGTGGACCATCATCTGACACCTGGGGAATAGACCAGAAGCTGGGATGAAATTCATACCTGCTCTTTGAAAAAGAACATCCTCAGGCGGAAAACTGCCACTGTCTCCTCTTGCAATCAAGCGGAAATCTATTCATCAGCTGCTGTAATGAGCTCCTGGCACTGACAGAGCAGGAGATCTCTGTCTCTCTTACTGTCAGCGCTCAAGTACTAATTCTCACATTTTTTTGTTTTGAGATGTGAACACAATTTTTTTTACCCTTTTTTAACCCTTCTTTTAATTGATTTGCTAAATATCAATGTTTGGAAAAAAAAAATGGTTTTCATCATTGTTCAGAGAATTTCTTATTTCATATGTTCGTATTTCTGCCATACATTTTTTGACGCTTTGATACTGAGAATGAGCGTACAACAGAGACAGTGGCCACAGAGATGGTTACAGCCAAACATGCCAAAGTGTAAAGTTGCCTGATACTCTCACCCAGATTTTTGATTTGAAGAAAATCAAGGAGATCAGCATGACTTTTCCCTTTAAAATCAGCCAAGTCATACATTACAGTCAGTTCTGTTTTCAAAACTTGGAAACTTTCTCCAATCATGGTACACGTACAAGTTGCCTTTAAGGTAGGGCCAGCTAGAAGGCCCTGATGTTGCAATCTGGCAAGATGATAGGTCTAGGCGTTAACTGAACGGGCTGTGCCCACTGTTTACTTACAGCAGGAGGAACACTCACTCTAGCACATTTCATGGAACCTGACATCACTAGCTAGCTGAAATATGATTGGATAAAAAGTTTGTATCCAACTTTTTAAATCTAAAAAACATATCAATGACAACTGAGTATGTTTAGGCCAGCAGAGAAGGCTTCGCTGGCCCTCACGGCCCACCACTGCATCTGAAGCATCCAATAAGCCTTGCCTACAAACACAGTACAACCCATTGGTTGGTTACAGCACCGTCACAACCCACATAACTTATTGATGGCTCACAATGCAGAGGAAGGTTCACAATATGGTGCGATGTGATTTGGGTGGTGCCAGCTGCCTCCGTGACCCGCCAACGGACACGCAAGATGAAGATGAATGGATGAATGTTCATCTTATTCTTAGGATTAATCTATAATCTTGGACAGACAGACTTTGATGTTAAATCTGATAAATATATCTTAATTTCAATCTTCAGCAAATATTGAACCAAGTTCATTCTCATATCAGACCCAAATTTAGATTTTGGCTGCACTGTCAGCAAAACTCACATCCCTGCCAGCTGATGAGAAGATATTTAAATTGGTATCTGTGGGAGTCCTCAATCAAACACGAGTCATTATCTCTGTCTCAAAAATACCTCACCATATCTTACCTACAGATAATTACCAGGCTGACACACTGACCCTCTCAGCCAATGAAAAAAATCCACTTGCAGCTGCACATATTAATCCATACTTCATGTATGAATTATTAACAGCTTTTATACTGTGATGCCTCAACTCTGGATGTTCCCACCTACATATTTATGGTTCACACCAGTGGGGGAGCCACACCATGAGGCTTGGCTCGTCCTATAGGAGTTGCAGGAAAAGTCAAAGGCAGAGATTTAAACTGATCTGAGCTCTGCTGATCAAAGAGTGGGAGTTAAAGTGGCTCCGCAGGCCCACTGCAGGAATAGTGATGTGAGAGAAGCTGGAGGGTTTCTGTGAAAATTTTAAAGAACAGAACAAAAAAGAATGTTGTCTGGCGAACTTCATTGATCTAATTATAGATAGTATATTTGAACTAGTGATGCTCGGTGATGCACAGCCCAAGTATTTATTCAAAAACACATATTTAACTTAAAAAGTCAATTAAGAGACTCAATCACAGTCCAACATCACTGTCCAATAGGACATGTTCCTAACTGTCTTGCTGAGGTTTATTTCAATAAATGTAAATGTCAACGTATAGTGTCCTTTTAGCAATGGCAGCAATGGCAAAAAATAAATACTGTGAGCTTTGTTTGAAGAAGTCAATAAACACCTAGAGACACTTGGGCAATGAATATGTTAGTGATGTTATGAGGATTTTATTGATTTGTTGAATAAAACATCATATCAGGAAGTGACTCAAATGAGTTTTAGTGACACGTTGTTTGGTGGACATAAAGCGTTCAGTTTATATATTTGTTTTTAACAAAAGTCTTGTTAGTGTTAAATCTACATTTAACCTTCCAGTGGGTAGTCTTTAATGGATTGATTATCCTTTGCCAACAACAGAAAATGAGTCATATGACCTGCAACACCATTAGCACAACTATCAAGGATTGTTTAACCCTGCCATTAAGATTACATCCTGGGCATTTTCTTTCTATTCATGCTCCAAGGGAACATTTGAATAAAGGCACAAGAAAACCTTGAGTATGTGATCAAATCCCTTACGGTTTTTACTTACCTTCCATTAGAAGGCCTTAGACAAACCATAATCTGTGATCTGATGCCACTCCAAAGTTGTTAAGGTTTACTAACTTATTATATTATGAATATATATATATAATATTTTCTGGCGATGTTTCAGAACAATGGGTCACTCAGACTAAGTTATTAAGAAAATAAGGTCTAAAAATGTTTAATTATGAAAATCTTATCGATGCTTCAATGGTGCAAAATTACTTGTCCGCAGCAATGGACAATCAACTGACCAATAGTACAAAAGAGGTTGGCAAACACTGACCAACATAAAACTGTCTTTAAGTTCACTACATATTCATCATGACCGGACAGGAATACGAAAACATTCATATGGATTTTGAAAAATAGTATCTGGGAATTCTCAACTTAAATAATCAATCAAATACACAGAGACAATTATCTTTTTTGCAAGTCTGGAAAGATGCCAGTAAGAAAATAACCTTTTCTCCTCCGATTAAAAACTTGAGAACACCCAAACAGCACCGAGCAGCGGGATATTTATAGAGAGCAGAGGAATTAAAGGGTAAAGGCCTTTTGGCTGCTGTTCACACCACACACAGAGATACGGTATTAGATATGGAGGTTGGCAGGAGTGCTTGGAAAATATCTGTCAGGGAAATTTCCTTACCAACGACTGTCCTAGAACAGAACATGAATTATATGACCTGCAACACCACTATCACAACTATCAAGGGTTGTTTAACCCTGGCGTTAAGACTACATCCTGGTCATTCCCTGTCTATTCAAGCTACCTGGGATTCATTTAACTGAAGGCGCAAAAAAACCTTCAATATGTGATCCAAATCCCTCACAGAGTTATTCTAAATATTCTGGAATTATGTACTGGAAAAGGAAAAATAATCAAAGGGGAAATTATGAAAAAGAGAAAAACGAACAGGGTCACTATGAAAGCATTTTACTGCAATGTGTAAAAAAAAAAAAAAAAAACTTTGGGGTGAACGATAAATGCTTTAAAATTGATGTAGCATAAAATGTATGAAAACAGAACAGGGGGCGTTTACTCAGT
This sequence comes from Paraplagusia blochii, assembly GCA_016785265.1. NCBI lineage: Eukaryota > Metazoa > Chordata > Actinopteri > Pleuronectiformes > Cynoglossidae > Paraplagusia > Paraplagusia blochii. Next base: position 7,692 of record JAFBJS010006868.1, read on the forward strand.
CTAGGCATGGAAGAAGCCTCTGTGTCTATAACAATGAGGTTTTCTGAAATAGAAATCCAAGAGAAGACACTGCACTTGTTTCTTAGGTTTTATTGAATGTTTACTTGCTTTCGGCTACAATTCCCCAATTGTATAAATCTAACAAATGTCAGCCAGCGTTTATCTAAACTCCCCCAACATGTTGATAGGATTACAGGATTTTGTCTATCTATTATTTATTTATTTTTTTTGTGTGTGTGTGTGGTTTCAGTTTATGTTAGATGGCCGAAATGCTGGCCTTACATTTTATCTGTTCTCACAGTAATTGGTTTAGAAAATGAGTTTGTCCACTACCCTGGTTTAATTGGACTCAAACACAAATATATGGAACGTTGGAACACGCTCGCCCTTAGATTAACTAGGCCTATAAATATCTGCCAAGGTAATCGCATTAGTCTGAAGTGCAAAGTGTGTGTTTGTGTGAGTAGGTGAGTGGCTGCAGTTTATGTGTGTTTTCTGTACGTGTTGCATATAAACTGGCATTAGTCCACGTTGGACAAGGTCACGGCTCATACATTTCCCCCGCGTTATTATCCCACACACCGGCCAATGTCATGTCCATCATAAGGACTGTGTCAAGAGAGCAATAAAATGTAACGTATATATTTCTCACTAATGTGACATGAATTGCTCATTTAGGCTTCAGCCACAGATCAGTGGATAAAAGCATGGAAAGTCATCATTCAGAGGATAAGTGATACATCAGACAGAGCCAGCGCTGACATTTCTTCCTGGTGCCACTACTTGCTTGTGAATCTCCAATTAACACAGCTGTTTCTTGAGGGTAGCTAAATTTAATCAGAGTAGATCAAGGGGATGATTCCGGGCCTGATATTAAGTAATGAGTTTGAATTAATTGAGAGCTCTGGAAGCATCATTTCTGCTCCGGCTACAAGCACCTGATGGAGCGACCTGCAGTGCATTAATAAGCACAGCTACTGGTTATAGTCTGGAGAAGCAGGTTACATAATGAGACATCAGTGAAGACGTTAGGTTTGCAGTCGAAAATGTGTTCATTCTCATTCTTCTCATCAAACCAGGGACATTGAGAACTTTGAGGGCCTTAAAAAGTAGTTTTGATATTTCATGATACCAATATGGAAAGGTTTGGATTGAAATGATCACGGTATTATGCAAGGACTATGTGGAAAATGTCTTCAGATTAATCTAATTAATCTGAGATAAATGCTAAACATATATAAAGAATAAGAGCAGGTGCCCGAATGAAGATACAAACATGCTTGTAAATGAAGTGTCCATGGACAACATCAACACTTGATTGGCTTGCCCACGGTTCGGAACTGTGTCCAAAAGTATGTGATGTGTAATGAAGTGAGTGACCTTTATTTCTAAATATTTTGTTTCACTGTTTATATATCAGTTAGTTAATCTAAAACATGCCAGCTAGAATTTCGCATTTGATACTTGATAATTAATCAAAGACGTGATACAAAAATTAATTAATTAATTGCCCTCAAGTGTATAGCTACATACTTAAAAGTAAAACTTCTATCTGTGTGATTTGGCCCATTTGTCTAGTATATAGTTAATTAAACCACCCTGTTATTACTGTTGCAGATAGATAGATAGATAGACAGACAGACACACAGACAGAGAGATAGGTAGGTAGGTAGGTAGGTAGGTAGGTAGATAGATAGATAGATAGGTAGATAGTTAGATAGGTAGATAGATAGGTAGGTAGATAGATAGGTAGATAGATAGGTAGATAGATAGGTAGATACATAGATAGATAAATAGACAGATAAATAGACAGACAGACAGACAGACAGACAGAGAGATAGGTAGGTAGGTAGGTAGGTAGGTAGGTAGGTAGGTAGATAGATAGATAGATAGGTAGATAGGTAGATAGATAGGTAGGTAGATAGATAGGTAGGTAGGTAGATAGATAGGTAGATAGATAGGTAGATAGATGGTAGATAGATAGGTAGATAGATGGTAGATAGATAGGTAGATACATAGATAGATAAATAGACAGATAAATAGACAGACAGAGAGATAGGTAGGTAGGTAGATAGATAGATAGATAGATAGATAGATAGATAGATAAACAGACAGATAGACAGACAGGTGGGTAGGTAGGTAGGTAGAAAGATAGATAGATTTTTTTAGATTTTAAATATGGTACTTTATTAACACAATCCAGGAAAAAACAGAGGTCATCCAGTCAGCAGCATAAAAAAACAACCAGTGGCTGTCGCACGCTCTACTGACATGAATCCAAGACACTGTCATCTACAAGGTCAAGGTTGACAAGTCAAATTATTAAACATGGTACACAGCAGATGTGATCTAACATCAGTACAAAACAAACAACCGCAGTGTAGCTGTTACACTCCACTAAAACTTAGGAAATCATTTAATGTCCATATCACAATGAACTGCCCTCCTTCGCTCCGGCACCACCGATGTTCAGGTGTCAGAGATGA
>JAFBJS010006877.1:0-20412 GCA_016785265.1 Paraplagusia blochii
CCTTCCCTTCTAACACAAACTTAGCTTTCACCCCGGACCCCTGTAAGCCCTGACACATCCCGCGCGTGTGTGTGTTCTGTCTGTGAACTCGACACATGGACCCCGAGCAAAACAGAGGAGCAGAGAAAAGCCAGCAGTGATTTGGAAAAAAAACTCTCCTCCAATTGTTCCAAGCCCTTAACATGGGAGATATTTCTATTTCAACACAGTGGGAGACAGACCAGCAGACAGAGCAGAGGACTGGATTCATCTGCTTTAATAAGAACCTGCATTTCCAGAACACAGAAGCTACTCATGGGATGAAAACTAAAAATAATATAAATTCATAAAATTATTAAATCTATCAGAATCACTAAAACTAGCTACAAAAAACTGTAGTCATGTTGACATTGTAACTAAAGGAAAAAAAAATAAAACAGGTAAAGAGAAGCAGTAAATTATATGTTATATTATATATATGATAGACGGACGGACGGACGGACAGACGGACAGCCGGACAGACAGACAGACAGACTATAGATAGATAGATAGATAGATAGATAGATAGACAGACAGACAGACAGACAGACAACATGGTGAGTGTATCCTATAGATAGGTAGATAGATCTATCTATATATATTTATCAATATATTATATATATACAAACATATATATATGTTGTATATGTATGTATATGTATATGTTGTATATGTATGTATATGTTGTATATGTATGTATATGTTGTGTGTGTGTATATATATATATATATATATATATATATATATATATATATATATACATACCATGTAATCATTTTGACACATAGAGTTAGAAAATAGCAAAATTGTTATTTTGAACTTATGCACCAAAAAACCAGAGCAACTATCGTGTAATCCATGGCAACAAAGGGATTACGTGAAGTTAAGATAAACCAACTCAAAGTTGATCAACATACCACCAAACATTACGACAACATAGATGAAAGAGCTGAAAAAAGGTTCAAACTCTTGATTAATATATATAATATAATCTCTAGGACCAACCAATTACAATACATAAAGTATATTTAGCTCATTCGAGTAAATATATTGTCAACATATATAAGAATCCTAAATCACTATGATCTGTTCATGTGAAAAAGTGTCAGTCAATCCAGGACACTAGGACACTGGCTAAGCCACCATGATGAACGTGACAGTAATCAGAGTTCTGTTCCTGCTGTATTGTCTGTAAGGTGATACCTTCACTGACCCTACAGAGCTGACACCTGATACAGGCAGAAGAACACGATCAGTTACATGAACTCACCACCAAAGTGTTGGTCTAGACACCAGAAACACAAGGCATGAATAATATGGTCAACAGGCGGCCAGTCCACTGAGAAACTGGTGCTGATGTCCGGCCGCTGGTGTCTATAAAAGCCGCTGATCGTCTTGTCACAGTTTAAACGAGAACCAGTGGCGTAAAATCTGATGGTACAAGTGTGTGAAAATGTCCCCCGTCCTGTACCGTTTTAAACTGTCATTTGTCTCAGCAGTAAAAAGACAATAATAACAGGAAGTAAAGAAGAAAAAGAACTTGAATGCATGATGGCATGGCAACAAAATAAAAGAATTAAACAGTGCCTTGGACTTACCTTTTCATCCTGGTTTGGATACTTGAATTTGACACAGAACCAGCTGGACTTGATCATCCTTCCCCTGCTCTCCCTCACTGAGTCACTGCGCCGCAGCTGAGTCGTCTAAGTTCTCTTTCAAGAGCCCGGTAATAAATATGCAGCTCTGTGCCACTGAGAAGCGTTGGCTACTTTATCCTATCAGGCTTCGTGTCTGTTCTGTCTCACTCTGCCTCCGACTCCAAGCGAACGAGGCAGTTACTGCTTCTTACGTCGCCTCGTCTTCGCGGTGTGGTCTGGACGTGTGTGTTTGTGTAGCCTGGCAGGTTTGGAGGGCTGACAGAGGAGCTCCTCAGATGGACTTCAGCTGTGTTTAGCCGCTGTGGCAGATGCCAGCAGAGAGAATGTTTTCCTTCTGAGTGGGCAAACTCTTCAGACTCAAGCCCAGCCCCCTCGTCCTGTCCTGTCCTGTCCCTCTTCACCGCTGCTTTCTTCTTCTTCTGTCATTCCCTGTTTCTTATTTCTCAGCTCTGCATCCTCTTGGACGACTCTTTTTCCTGTGTTGTGTTTGGCTTTTGGACCCAGACCTTATGAAACCATCTCCTCTGTTTACTCCACTCCTGCCTTTCCGTGCCCTCACAACAGTAACTCCTGCTGCATGTTGTTTTTCTACGTCCACCGAGGCAACGACTCAAAGGCCGGTCAGTGCAGGACGGACAGAAGAAAGGTCAAACCGCACCAACCACTGACAATATTTTTTTTTATACTTTAAATACCCACAAGGACATACTGTCGTCATCGCTGTGCTCCAGATGGAATACTAGGAATCTGTTTTTAATAAAACACCCCGAACGTCCTCCATTTCTCATTTCATAATCCTTTTGGCGTCCAGATTTCAATGGAGAATAGAGGAATAACTCCAACAATAATACAGTAATAGTATGAAGTTACAGTGGGGACGAGTGAGCGATATTAGCAGTGAAAGTCCGAGTTGTAACTATATCATTTACTGCGCTCTATCGTCCAAACAAACCATATGGGAGCCTTCACTGAACATTAGAACATTATAGATGTTTAGCTGTTTGGTCTCCACTGAGCCAATGTCAAGACGTGGGCTGGTTAGGACTAGAACCTCAATTAAACCTCCAGCTGAACCAACCTCAAAAATACCTGCAGAATTATATCACATTAAAGTAACAGCAATGGAACAGAATGCAAGGTTATATTATAAGACTTTGTCCTCAACAACCTTAATTAGTCTTCAGAACCTCACAATTTACCAATTGTGGTAATTAGCAGGTCACTAAGTGACTAAACTAGGTGAAGCAGGTGTGATACGATCTGGACGTGTGACCTGAAGAAGCAACAATGAATTTTGAAGCCTCTAAAGACGGTCCAAAGAACGGTCGAGAGGACGGCTGTGAGACCAGCCACGATATGGATTAGGGACACTAGTAATAGGCAGAAGACAGGAGTTGGAGGAGACAGAATGATCCTAGAGATGGAGGTACCAGATGGAGGACAAAGAAGAAGGGAGTGCAGTGAGGGAGGACATGGACGTACGCCTTCAAATCATAATCTTCCCGAACATTTTAGTAGTATTCTGACAGTCCAAATGAAGAAAAAAAAAATTTGTGATGCCTTTAACACACAAATGTCCCATCGTCAACACAGTGTCCTGAAGTATCCATGGGTTTCAGTGTCTCCTGATGTCTGTATTCACCAGGATCTGATCAAATATAACAGCTCTATGGCAGCTTATCAGAGGCAACTGCTCCATCGATGCCGTTGGAAGCTCGGTGGATTTTTCCTTCTGCTTTTGATCCCAGCAGCGTTCTCTTGTCAGGTGGGTTTAACTTCAGCAGTTGGTCTCATCAAACGAAAAACAAACAGCAGGTTTACAGCTCTGTGTTTTTCTCGTGGGCTGTTTGTGTTTTACAGTGTAGGAGGCTGAGTGTTGTTTAATCCACTTGTGTTTTCTTCTCCTAACACCTTTTCTTTTTTTTTTAAAAAACTCTATCTCTTTCTCCCGTCTCCTCGCTCTCGCTCACAGCCAGCCCTCAGCGATGGAACCGTAAGTGTCAGCTTGTCATCACACACGCCTGTGCTGGGCCCTGGTGGAACTCGGCAACACGAGAGCCGGGGAACGCTGGGCTCCACTCGTGCAGCACGGAGAGGCTCAGGGTGTGATTTTTACAACTTGCTGGCAATTACACAGCTAGCGTGAAATCCTCTTGGATCGCTGGTTAAACAATTAGGCACAGTACGTAGAAAGATCACATCAAAATAATTAACTCCAGGGGAAGCAGGAGTGGAATTAAACAAGGTCAGAGGGTGCAATCTCCACCAGGTTTTATCACCAGGCCAGAGAGGCAGACGGGGGAGATTTTTTTTTTTTTTTTTATTCTTCAGACGTGGGGAAATATCTCAAAGGTGCATGTGGTTTGATGAAACGTTACCTTCTGAATTTTCCTTTTGAATTCTTCCGTCCCACAGGGCTGAACATAGAAGCAGCTCGAAATAATAATAAAAAAAAAAACACAGTCCTGAAGCTGCCTGTCTGCTCAGGCATTTTCCTGCCTAGGGCTCTGATCCTCCTGAGTGTCAACACAGTCCTCAGAGGGTGTGAGAGTATGTGTGTGTGTGTGTGTGCGTGCGTGGGCTGTGGAGTGGAGACAGCCTGTGTCTTCATACTCGGTATCTGCGGCTGCACGTGCCTACTGAGGTGTGTCCTTCTGAATGACACTAGGGAACAATAAACCCTTTTAATTTCCACTGATGTATTTGTTGGTCTGCTCACTTAAAGCGACAGAATCCTCTCAACAAATTTGCTTTACAGAACACACACATGTTTAACAGATCCAATAGTGATGATGTTGATTTGTTATTATGGGCCAGTCATTTCTCCTACATGACACTGAGTGTTTTTAAAATCCAGCTGTTCCGATACTACAAAATGACATATTGTGTTAGGAAGGTTTTGTCAGGCAGTAGATTCTCATTCATTTTCATCTTCTTATCTGTTACCGGGTCTCAGGGACAACAGTCTCCATGAACGGCACACAAATCACACTACACCATACTGTGAGCCTTCCTGAATGGGCCACAGCGGTGGCTTAGTGGTTAAGGACACAGACTTGGATCTGCAAGGCTTCAGGTTCTAATCCACCAGCTCCCAGGTTGAGATTGATTTACAATGAGTATTGCATCATCCTGATCCACCTCACAGAAGACTCACAGTATGGTGCTGTGTGATTTGGGTGACAGCCATGGAGACTGTTGCCCCAGCAATCCCAATAATTTGCACTAAAGGTAAGCTACGGTATGGGACAACAGAACAATTTTAATTACCATTTATTATACACTATATAATCATGTTTATGTTTTGCTGCAGCCAAATTATGTCATATAAAAATATAATCATACAATAGCTGTAGGTGTAGTAAGATCATAACAATAATTACAATTAAATACAAATAATTAGCATGGTTTCATATCACAAAAAAAAAAAATCTAATAGATAAAATTATCAATATACAAAACCAAAGTTAATATACAGTGCTACAGTGATTTTTTTTTAAAAATTTTTTATATAAATATACTGTAAATATATATATAAAGTAAAGTATTTATGTACTTTATATATATATATGTAGTACAATCCTGTTTTTGTATTGTCTTATGCCCTGTAGTTGTTTCTGATGAGTCTCAGGGAATAGTACTTTCCTTTCTTGAATAATATTGGTATTTAAATGACCTTGAATTGCAATTAAAGATTGAAATTTTTCAACAATTAAGCTTACAAACGTCTCCTGGAACCTTTTTTGATAGTACGTTGGACTCTTGTTGTCTGTTCTGTGTTACTTCTACAACAGATAAGTCATGATGTGAACTCAGTCAACAGAGGTCACCGCTTTTACAGTAGTACAACATGTAAATTGTCCTCTCACTTTGCGTATTTTAAGTTTCTCCTGCTGAAACCTTGTACTTAGCGACGATACTGAACATGTATTCTGTGCCAATGAAGAGCTTTTTACTCATAAAGAACATCGCAGGTTAATGGAGGCTGCAGTGTGGAGGTAAAAGACAGAGAGAGTCTCCACTCAGACGGACTGCACCGCTGGGACCAGAGCCACAGAACAATGTTTAACACACTCCTTATGCTGTGATTCATGGTGATACAGGTATGACATGCTTCCAGGTTATTTGGCATCCATACAATTTTTTTTTTTTTTTTTTGCATTTTATCTGATTTGTTAAATATGATCCATCTCCAATCAATTACAGACCAGAGCTTTTCTTCTTAGATTCTTTTTTCCCCCCAGTTTTCCCTAAGGAGAATCCAATGAAAGCACAGCGTAAAAGGTATTTTTGTATTTCAATACTCAGTGTAAAGGTTATAGGTTTGCACAATTTCACGAATCCATATATCACTGAATGTGTACTTTTCAAAAAAAAATTGGTTTAGTAATGTCTCTGTGGTACGAGATCCCAGACTTCACCTCCTGGGCAGGTTTGAAGCCCGGGTTGGGCGATTGGCTCAAATTGGACATCACCACCTGCAGGAAGGTATGATGTAGTGCAACGTGTTTGTGCGGCAGACTGCTGTCCCCGTGACCCAGTAAAGGATAAACGGATAAAAAAGGATGGGATGGATCCCATCAAGTGAAGCAGGGACAGTTAAGACGTCTGAAATATGTAATTTTTTTACTCTGATCCCTGTTTTTAATCACAGAGTAGAAGGAGCTGGAACAAAAAGACCGATCGTACTTCAACCACTTCTCCTCTCCTTCTGTCTCTCTCCTCACTGTAATACTGCCCAGTCCTGGAGGCAGTGGCCCCCGACATGCTATGACAGAGAGCACGTTTCCTCTCTTCCTCTCTGTGGGCTTTATTGGCCAGAAACACAAAGGCCATTTCCTGCTCTCCACACAGAGAAATTAGAGTCAAAGCTGATGGGCAGATAATACCAACTCTCAGCCCCGTCTAGGCCGCAGCGAGGAAATCACGTTAGCTACTCCCTCCGCCGGCTGATACTGGGATTATGGCCCAAGGATGCTTCGGTACAATTGACTTTCAACCGGAACACAGCGGCGCATCTCGTACTAAGATCTGTCGGCTGCTGCGATATCTTTCCAGAGAATTCTCTCTGGTCCGTGGCAGAACACAAAATAGGAGTAAATGATCACTTCTTTGTTCATTCTTTGGCAGTAGTGCAACAACATGATCAGAAAGAAGAGGAGTAATGAAATACACAAACCTGTGTTAGTAAACAACAGCCCCAACACAAAAATATATATATATCTACGCCAACTATGTCAACGCGGAGACATTCCCACGAGACAAACTGCGTTGCAACTCGATTTGCAATTTAAATCCACTTGTCTGTGCGATGTAAGTGATAGGAATTTCATTAAACAATAAAAGACGCTCTTCTTTTGTGCCGAACCAGAGTTCTATTGAGGGCCGTTATTTGTAGGCTTAACAACAACAAGAGCCGCGTGAAGCTGCGTGTGTTTACAAGTGGTGTGACGCATGCTGGTGGAACCCTGCAGAGATAATTGAAAGTGAAGGTCCAAAGCAAGAGTGCAAAAATACCCCACAAGAACAGCACTGTCATTGACTGACGTTAATGTGCAACAATGTCTGTGATACACAGGAATATTAAAGGTTTTTGGTTCAAGTGTATGGACGAATAGTCAGATAATCACATGAGTAATAACAACAGTTTATACTGTGATGTCCATTGTTTAGAATTTAGATCTCGGCTAATTTGTTTAGAGCTAAAAGCTAAAAGTGCACATATAAAAAGCAAACAGCGATACAGTGCGGTATCACAGCTCCCTCTGAATCAGACCTGTGCAAACTAAGGCCTGAGGGCCAAAAGGGGCCCGTTCGGCAGATTGGTCTGGTCCGTCAAACTTTTTCCAAATGATCCTATTTCTACTAGGATTTTTGCCCTGCAATGACAGCATTCCCCTGATCGATAGTGTAGATCAGTAGTAAATAATACAAGACAATGACCTGGCCCTCTTGTCAATATTTTTATCCATACGCCGATAGTCAAAATAATTGCCCATGGTTACTGTAAATCAACCACGCTTTGTTCATGAAACAGTCACTGGTAATCTAGTTGCTTTGGACCAAGTATCTAGTCTTCTTCTCCTTTTGGCTTGTCCTTTTTTCAGGGGTTGCTACAGCAAATCAATGTCTTCCATTTCACTCCATTCTCTGTATCTTCTACTCATCATCATTGATTTTGTATGAGTTTTAAGCTGGATGCCCTTCCTGACACTTCCCTTCCTGTCATCATAAACCTTCTGCCTCAGCTGTTGTGCCATATAAGTTCTATTAAAAAATAAATACAAATATGGGAATATAAATACAAATAATACAAATAAATACAAATATTTCACCTGAACTGGGGAAAAAGTCCAGTAATGACAATATTTTTTGACGTACTGCTCCAGCATAGATATTAAAAAGTGCTAAAAAAGATCATTTTTGACAGTTTGACAGCAGGATAGTGATCATCTAAATTTATATAAAAATTTGGACAAGTTTAGCAGGCCAAATTAAAAAGCCAAATGGGCCACATCCGGCCCCTGGGCCTTAGTTTTCCCAGGTGTTTGTACAATCTATATATCTATATATGTATATGTATAAACCTATATATATATATATATATATATATATCAAACTGTCAACATGGCATCACTGTCTCACTTAACTGGGTTTAAAATTTATAAAGTACAGTTTAAAACTGGTAAGTTAAAATGTAACAGAGCTACAAAAAGCAATTTGTGCCTTGCTCAAGGTGCCATGGTCATATATATTAGTGGAGTCTATAAAAAAAGGCATCATGAGGGAAGATGTCACTGGTCAAGGTGGAAGAGTTTTGTTCTTCAGTTCTGAGTAAGTCACTAGGTTAGAGGTTAAAGATTTCCCAAAAAAAAACTGATTTCCGGTTAAGAAAACACTGTAACCATCACCAAGAATGGTAAAACTTCCAAAACCGGCAGGTTTTCCTACACAGACTACAACAGACGGGAGCCTGTTTGGACAGGAATCTGGTTGTGATGGGAAAAAGCAGGACTCCTGAGAGAACTAGGCAATTGGAACAGGAGGGGAAATGATTCCATGTCCCAATGACTTTCAGATGCATGAACCGATGCCAACGTCATGAAGTCTGAGTTCACCTCCTCCTGTCTGATCGCCTTTGCACGCATTCAGCCTCTCCTGTTTTCTATGAGAAGTGAGGCCGCAGAGCCAGCTGTCTCAGCACAAGTTGGTAGACGGATAAGATGAAAGCAGGAAACGGAGATAAACACAGACTAATTGCTCACAGAGACGTGGGACGGGGGGCCGGCGGTGGGGGTGTGCTGCTAACAAAGGCAAAGATTTAGAAAAAAAAAATCACTTTGAGTTAGCCGGAGTTGGCCTGACGTATGGTTGACTGATGCTGGCCAGATCTGTGAAATCTTTCGCATGTGCGTAAAAATGGATGACGACACCGACTTTGAATCAGTACTGGAATAATAGGAAAAATGATTTAAGGAGCACATTAGCCAGAAGAAGAAGCAGATGAAAATCATAAAGTCAGTAAAAAAAAAGTGAGGAACAGACCTGCTGGCGGGGCTCAAAAAACCCCAGATGAGAAAAGTTGTGAAATCTTAGATTTCACGTCTATTTTTCTCACTCTTTATCGTAATAACCGCAGCGAAAGAATTGGCCTGCGTGTTGAAAAGTAATACAACAACAAAATATTACGCAGTACCTTTTCTTTAGTTCTAGAGTTAGTAGGAGAACCAATTTTTGGTAATAGTTTGGTCAACATAAAAAAATCTGAACTCAAAACTGTGTCATATCCAGTCCAAACAAAACTCCCCGGTTTTCAATTTTGTCGTAGAGTTTAATGGGCCTTAAAAGTTGTTTTTTTTTCTATATTTCCACACAGAACGTATGGACACACATTCATTCCCTTTTACATTTTTAAGTCGTCCACCATAATCTCTGATTAGAGGTCAGTACAAGTTAAACTGAGCCAGATGTGATGCTGAGTTTTGCGAGTTGTGAAGGTTGAGTGGAAACAGAACACGAGCGCGTTAACGGGTCAGCTGCAGCGCCACCGCTAGACATGAACTTCCCATTATCATCAGCATAGAGTTTTTTTTTTTACTTCTTCATATGCATATGGACTAAGACGTAACTGTTCAACGCAACAGTTCCTGTTATTATGGAATATGTAGAATTTTCTCTTACAATAAAACAAAGTGCAGAGGAAATTTTAGAATTGATCCGATTACGATCACGCCGTTGGTTGATTTCATTATTATGTCACTTTTACTATGGCCTGACATCAACAAACAATTCGCTGAGTAAATACAATTAATAAATATTAACAATATGAAGTTGTTTTTTTTTTTTTCACAGCGACACTGTACGAGAGCAAACATATAGAGGACAAATGATTATCAATACATTTCATCTGGTCACAATGTATTCAGTTAAATCAATAAAATTAATTAACACCTGTATGTGCTCATACTTTGCATCTTCAAAAGTAGGTGGCGCTGTTTTCTCCAATTTATTGCTGACCTGTTTTGCGCTCTTAGAAAATGTTCTCTTTGTTGTAGGTTACATTTTTTAAGATCTTTGCACATCTTTACCTAATTGTCTATGTCAGACCTGGGAAAGCTAAGGCACGGGGGCTAGATGCAGCCCATGGGACCTCAGTGGTGACTTGGCCTTGAACCCTCCGGACCCCAGTCTGCCTGAACTACACTCCAGACATGGGCAGATGGTTACTATAGTTCAACTGAGAACAAATCTAACGACATCACTAGAGCTGAATCAACGCCTTTTACTATAAATCTATTTCCTTTAAAAAAATAAATGTGATCCATAAATGGCTTCTGCTTTAGATAATTAGTGGGTTTTTTCCAATTATTAATTTGCTACAGGATTTTCCCTGTTTACATTAAAGCCTTAATCCGGTGCATCTCATTGTCTGGTACAAGTGATGTCTGCAGATCTAATCTACTGTAATCTGATCTAATCCTCCGTAATCACACCTGCCGTATGTATTAGATATCCCTACTAATTATACTTTAATTACCGAGCATTTCTCATGTGAAATCACACACCGCCGTGAAACTACAAGAATCCATACGAGCCTCTCACCGTAAAGGGAAATAGCGTTTCATTTATTTTACGCGAGGTAAAACTGCTCTTGATGTTTTAGTGTTTCCCCACAGGCGCCTGCAGTCAGCACAACAGCAGAGTAGCCATTAAAGACCACTGAAGTGTTTCCATTTCATTTACTGACATCTTTAGATTTCATCACTGGGCTGGCGCTCAGACAAGACTATTTAGCTGTAAACACGTCACGTTATTGTACATGAGTAAACAGACACTATCTCCGCACTAGGACACGGTCGCTGTCAACAGAGAGAGATGAAGACCAGTCATATAATTAAAAAAAAAAAATGTGTTTCCTGTAACAAAGTAGAGCGGGAATTTAGGCGGCAACATTTCCTGACGTCAGTCTGAATTAATACTTTGTTTCAACTCATTCAAGACTATGTATAAAACACTGTTTAGGAAAATACAGCGAAAATACAGTAGAAAATACAGGGAGAATTCCTATATATTGGTAACATTAAGTAAAACCATGGTGGCAGCCATGTTGGTGGACTGTTGTCTTCAATCAGCTGCTGGACTGGTCACCACAGGGTTCTCAAATTAAAGTAACTATAGGACCACTGTCCCCACTGTCATTTCACCAATTCCTCAGTTATAAATGTACATTTTGTAATTTCTCAGTTATACAAATACTGTCTTCCACAGGAAAAAAAAGGGAGACAATGCAACAGAAAATTAACCGTCAGTCTGTAGACATGGGTTTTAAGAACCTTACCAGAAAATGTGGAAGAGCAAATCCATAAAATATAATATAATAGCATAATAGCACATAAGGTTATACTGGATTGGATGAAAGTGAACACTGCCACATATGAGAGTCTCCATTGCCAGAGCAGTGTCTAACACTGAGTGTTGGTAAATTACCACTTTCAGTATTGTTGACTTGCAGTAAAACCCCCAACAAATCTTGTGGGACGCACTTACATTAACCCATTACATAAAGCTAGGGGCCACAGAATATTGTTCAACGGGCAGAGATGGCCCACAAGCCGTAGGTTTGAGATTCTAACTAGCACAATCAATCGAACCAAAATGCTATTGTGCCCTGAAAGCTAGTTCTGCTTGAAATGACATGCCATTGACAACTTTTTTTATTAAAAAAATCAAGATCAAGTTCATAGATATCTGAGTGAGATGAAACGATACTTTATGGCCTAATAAAAACGTGGACGAAGCCATCTTGTAAAGAACATACCTCAAATTGTTATTCACAATTTATTCAACTCAACACAAGTAGATCCAGTAAATCCCCCAATGAGGGAAATATGCAACTACATGCACATCTATATCCATGACGTTCCATCAGCCATCAAACCGTTGACCGTACTGATATAAGGCAGAAGCACTATCCACTTCCTAATGTATGGCCTGTATAGGAACAAGGCTGTCATAGTGACGTTGTGATCCACACTTTTGCACACAATGAAATGTGACGTATCACCAAAGTCAACAATGGAAGCGCCTCATTGGGGAAAGTGCCATGCTTAGTGCACCTGACTGGTAACCTGGCACTTGGTGGATTCAAACCTGGAACCCTTCCAACCCCAGGCTGTTTCCTGAACCACTAGGCCATCACTACATGGAATAAACTAGGAAATTGTTAGGAAAATCCAGTAATCAGTACGTGTCAGAGACATTGACGTCTACACATACCAGTTGGTGATTATGTCATTATCTTTCACTTCCATATTTATAAACCAGGTGTGAAAGAGTAATGAATACACTGCCAACGTGTGACCATAAACACAGACACCAGTGAAAGAGCGCTACACACCAGGAGAAGGCCTCACTCACTAACACTTGTAAGCAGAGCTACCGTATTTTCACGACATAGAAGTCTTAGATTTTCTTCAAAATCCGCGATGCAGCCCTATGTGTGTTGTTGCTTTTTTTTAAATAGTACACTTGTTTGCTTGTGTGTGTGTGTTGTTGTTGTTGGCGGGCGTCGTAGAGGAAACCATGAGAACCCTAACCCTATGATCAGGTGCACCTTATGTGTTAAATATAGTAATGGCACACGAAACTGAGACGGCGCCTTTTAGTACGGTGCGCCTTATAGTCGGTAATAAAATGTATCTGTATCTGTCTCTGTCTCTGTCTGTGTTTTTTATTTGGGGTAAAGGACAAGTCAACGTGGTACCAGAGCATAAGGACCTGCAGGTTATAATGCTCAGGATACCAGTAAAGTGAGGAGCCCTGCTCATTTCACTGGCCATTACCACAATCCACAGCGGGGCTCTTATGTGGTAGCAGCTCCATTAAGAACTCTGAAACATGCCTGAAATACGGACTCCCTCCCATTGCCAACGCTCTATAGCAACGGCCATTACTGCCGATTGGTGCATGTTGGGTCACTACTCTTCGAGATGGGTGGTTTGTACAAATTATTGATCTTAACCTATGAACCGAGTTTGCGCCGCCCGACAGGGAGGATGCATCAGGGGAGGAGGATGGATTGTGAAATGAAGAGAGAGAAAGAGAGAGAGAGAGAGAGAGAGAGTGATAGCCTCCGACTCAGGTCATGGTGTTATAACTCATCTCGGCAACGGACCAAAATATCACAACATGCTCGCAAACACAGTAACGTGCACCCTAGCCTGCTCCCTCGCACGCATTACACCTCCCCTGCTGCTTGACTTGTTTCGCGCCGAGGTTTTAGTGTGTAAGTGCAATGTATAGCTGCAGGCGAGTCAGTGAAGCAGCAGATTCAGCATAAAGGCATCAAAGCGAGGAATCTCCGGCCCCGGCTCTTAGCAGGTCAACTCCAAGAGCGAGCGGTGAAGCGAAGACACTTCAATCAAGGTTAATGGTGGCTTTGAGGAGAGGACTATCAAAGTGATCTAAGGCCGGGCTCAGAGAATGAGGGTAGATCCTATCAGAAGCGCCGTATTGATTGGTGTGAACCCCAACCTTTTATGAAACGATGAGACTGTATTTCAGAAAATAATGACAGGTGCTTTTAACGCCAAAAAAAAATGGGGGACTCGTTCAAGGCTCCCGTTAATACCCAATACCTGTGTTTGTTTTTAGGATATGAGGGTTTCGTGTACTGCGATACAGGTATATGGGTGAAGAGAAACCTTTGGCAACAGTGCGTCGGAACGTTGAAAAGTGGGAAGTTGTTTGAGAGGGAATTACAATAAGAGTAGTGGTTGTTGAGGGACGTGGAAGTACCTGAACCATGTTGTCGGGCTAATAGACGCAAGAGGCAACACAACACCCTTGATTCACCTCCTTCGTAACAAGTATGTTATGGAATATTAGAATTCATAAAAGTAAGACCTTCAACTGGTTTCACTCTGGGACCCACATTTTCCTGTGGCCATTAAGTTGCGACCCACTCTCAAAGAATTTTTAGAACATAAAAAAAAAAATTCTTCTTCTCACTTCATTTAACGTATTAATTTTATCCAGCAGAGTGTGCCTTTCAAAATAAGAGATTTTCTAAAATAAAACACATGCTCAACAGCTGATTCACATTATTACCTGGGTTAATACCAGTCATTAGCACATAATAATGCATAAAAAAATGACAGTCAAATTCCATATCACCAATAATATCTTGAAAAATACTGTACATTTCTGGGCTCACCGCCCAGCTCTTTATTGCACCACAATGACAAACAGCACTTGATGCTTAAAAAAAACTGTAATGTAGTGTTTAATTGTGGTTGACTCTTAAGAACAAGATGGGGACATGAACTAATTAAGCAGCTCAGGGACAATGGGCATTTTAATTTGTAACTTAATTAAAGTAGGGAAAGAAAATAAACTCCTTGTACATCACTGTACACACAACCAAATGTCACCTCTGCATTTCACCAAAGCGAACAGTGAACAGCTTTGAGCCCCCGGGGAACAGTGAGTGGTGTATGCTAAATGGTAACTTGGCAGTTGGTGGACTCTAACCTGAAAACCTCTGGACCCAAGTATGTTTTCTTAACCACTATGCCACCACTTTATTATATTACAGTACACTACTGTTCTGAAGTCTGGTGTCACTTAATTTTGAAAAGAAAAGCACTGATTGTTTTGCTAATGTGGTCAATGACTATTTTAGCTGTAAGGTCTGAATGAAAAAAAAAAATCTATTTTAATACAAGTTGCATGAGCAGCAATCTCCACGTCTGACACCCAAATCACATTGCACCCTACTGTAATTTCCCACAGGTGGTGTCAACCGCCCTAACACGGATTTGAACTTACCCAGGAGTTGAACCATGGAGTTTCACACCAGTGTCTTGACTATGGTGGTTTATAAATGTGAGATTTTTTTTATGGTAAACACAGCATTATCTGCGTGGCCCCAAACTTTGTTGCAGTAGTGTGTCCTAGCCCTGCCCTCCTGCAGGTCCACGAACCCTATGTTGGTTACCTCTATTTCCCACAAAGTAGTTAGTCTCCAAAGAGAGGTTGAATGACCTTCATATGGCAACAGATAAAAAAAAAACAAAAAACTTGTGCATACTCGAGTTGAACCACTAAGCTACTATTAATATTAACATCACTGCAGGAAAACAGACCAGGAAACAAGAAATGTGTGGAAGTTACAATGTTAGTTTCATTTCAGCAAACCCACTGACAGCCTGTAATGATTTGTTCATTAAAAATGACAGACTGTCTGTCAGCAAAACTAGAAGATTTGTCAGAAACACCAAAGCGTAACGATTTACCACTTCTCTCAATAAAAAAAGCCATTCATCCGGATGAAACAAACCAAGTTCAAGTGTCTGCTCCAGCCTCTACAGAAAAAAAAAGAGAAAACATCTGAAGTAAGAGACCAACAGCTGCTCAGAAGAATCCTAGTGGTAAAAATCAACACGTCTCCATGCATTCTCCACATCTAACAGCAGAGGGTGCCAACACATCACGGAAATATGTAAGCAGCCCACTCCACATCAACAAGTCTGGTTTAGTCAGCCAAAAAATAAGACAAATAAAGATGGACGGATACTTGACCCAGAGTTGCTCTGCTGTCACAGCTCACTTTCCTTTTTTTTAAGTTTTTTTTTTTTTTCATCTTTCCTGGCAAACACAGACGCTACGAGGAAGTCCCGTCTAGACGTTTTGTGTTTGTGCCAGGAAATCAAAGTGGAATGTCTGCTTTTAACACCAAAAACGTTGAGGTAATTGAGAGCTGGGTGTTTATAATGAACCTGAATGAGGACGTTCCGTCAAATCAATGTTGTTTCAACAGCCTGTGTTTTTTTTACAGCTTCTAACACACGAGGCCTTGAGTGAGAGAGAGAGAGATTATATCACAGATGGCTGTTTCCTTCTCTCTGCCCCGGGGTGACAGGAAAAAACAGGCGAAGACTGCCCACAGGGGCAAAGAACTGGCACTGTCAGAACAACAGGGAGAGGAGAGAATAGAGGAAGGTCTGGCCTTCCCTGTGGGTTCTTCATTGAAACCATCTCCATCTGCTCATCTGGGCCAAATCTGACAGTAAACAGATTTCACTGCGTCGTCAACTGTATATGAAACCGAGGTCGATTCACGCCAATGCAGCTGCGTTCCTGGAATCCACACCACTCACATCTTCACTTCACTGACTTTCATACACTGATTGTGTTTGGCAGACAGAGACCCTGGTGTTGGTCTTCTTTCTCTCCTTTCTAAAGAACACCTTGTGTGTTTTTTTTTTTTTTTGGCCAATGTGATATAGACTTCTTTAGTTGCTCTGTTTCCTTCAGCCCAGCCTGTCAGGTTACAAGTCACATCAACACAGATTTCCACCCCGGGAGCCATGCTTGAGTCACACTTTCTCACATCAGCCACATCTAAAATAGCGGAGCAGAGAAGTCTGCGTCAAGGACACAGCCTCTTGTCACCTTCACACTTTAAATCTGTGTGAGAATAAGTGAGGGGTGTTTTTTTTTTTATTTCTCTTCTCAGTTTAAGGTTGTGTTATGTGTTAAAAGCACTATTTATATTTAGGGATGTTCGATAACATTGGTCAGATACTGGTATAGTTACATTTATCAATAATCTGAATATCAGGCTTTTCCATCAATAATAAAATCTGACAACACAATATCTGGGTTTTGCAAAATTCTCTGCAATCAACAGGGTTCTGAACAGTGTTGGGCAAGTTACTTTAAAAAAGTAACTATAACTTTACTAGTTACTGCTCTTAAAAAGTAACTAGTTACATTACTAGTTACTACATTATAAATTAATCAGTTACTTTACTTTAAACATTAAAAAAGTTTTGTGTTGTGTTCTGTAGCAACTATCATAATGAAATGTACAGCTACAATAAAAACAAAGTGTCTAAAAACCGATGTTTGGACATTTTGACAGACATCTTTATTGTAACCGCCACTTGCCGTTGTCTTGCTTGTGGGTGTGTGCTGCTGTACCGCGTCGCCGGTGTGTGAGACAGTTTATTTCCCTATAAGGCAAGAAGACCCACCCAGGTCTCTTTCTGATTGGCTTAGCCTGAAATGTTAACCTTTGTCAGACAATCATGGCTTCTTTTCAATGCATGGGTTCAGTTTGTGTCGTGACCGTCTTTCACTCATGACCAACAGGCAGCAGACGGGCTACGCTGCCACGCTGTCCTCTCTCCGTGGCCGGGAGAAACCGTCCATTTGTAGCACAGATAGTAACGAGTAACGAGCCCTTTTACACAAAAGTAACAATAACGGTGTTACTGAATGGAAAAAGTTACGCGTTACATTATTAGTTACCAGGAAAAGTAGTTTTGTTAGGTAACAGAGTTAAGAAGTTTACCTTACATATTGTAAGCAAACAGTGACATTTATCAGTAGAGGGAAATATAAATAAAGTGTTGGACCAATGTCAGCTAAATCAGATATATAATATGTGACATATATATAATATGTCATCTCTCAAGTAAACAAATCAACAAGTTCTGTTCTGTTTTTTTGGTCCACCCATAATGGCTAAAAGGATGCTGTTGCCATGGCGCTGTAGTCACCACACAGGAGGAAGATCAGCCCAGACAGAAAGCTTAGTCAGGATTTGATCCCTGAGGAGATTCTGCATCCTGACTAATGAAAACTGCAATCATGCTACCATTCAACAGCACAGTGGATAATCAGACGAGTGTGACATCAGCTGATCCTGATGTAACGTCTCCTTCCTCTAAAGGACATTAAAATCAAACAGACAGTTCAGTCCAGTTCTTATATAAGACTTCAGTGGTTCACAAACTTTTTAGAGCAGTTTAGGAAGCAGACTTGGGTCTACAAGGTTTTAGGTTCTAATCCACCTGCTACCAGGTTGCCACTGAGGTGCCGTGATCATAGCACCATCCAGACCCACATAACCTCCAGTAACCTCCACTCACAGGAAGGCTGACAGTGTGGAGCAGTGTCATGCGTGTGGCTGTCGTGGAGACTGCTGCACCTGAGACCCAGCAACAGATAAGAGGATGAAGATGAATAATTTCTAGCAAAAGTGGAGACTTGTTTTTTTTTTTACTACGATTAGGTTTTAATCAAGTAGTAATAAGGTTGGAGCACAAAATGTCATTTTATTTTTTTTACTGATCACAGTTTTGTATTAGGTCAAACTTGACTTCATAACATTTTTATCAGTATTGTTTAATCAATTACTAGTAAAAGACATTTCAGTTGACCTTATGTAGTTCTCAGATGAACCATTTAGGTCCACGAGCCCATGTTTGGCGTACACTGACTAAAATTGCATTGCGTTTTTTAATTTGCAATAAAACTCCAGGGTTCACGTGGAATCTCGGTCACAGCAGTTGACTTCCAGATGGCACGCCACCTGCAGGAAGGTATTCTGCGGTGCAGTGTGATTTGGGTGGCAGTCATGGAAACTGCCTCCCCCTCCCCCCAACACAAACAAGTGGGTGAAGATGGATGGAAATGATGTAAGAAACAGCTATAAAATCAGTAGAATATGAAAACTTTAAGGTTTATTATCAGCGAAGTAACAAATAAAAAGCTAAAAGATCTGTTGCGTAAACATAATAAAAAGACCAAAAGAAGTCAGAAGTGTGTCCTGAAGTACCAGCAGTCAAATCTGTTCCATGTGGCTCTGCACATGAAGTGGAACGTGAACTGCAGTCAGATGATGGAGTCGGTAAAGATGACATTACAGATAATTGGCTGGATGATTAGTAATTATACAACAATCAGAGCGTCATTGTCCAGCGACACGGACAACCTCTGAACACCAGCCTCTGTTATTACTCTATTGTAAGCCACATACTTTATTAACTCACTGATTAAATACTTCATTAATACAAACCCTTAATTAAGAGTATTAAAAAGGACTCACAAAGGGGAAAAAACAACTCCAGCGAGGTGTATATATATATATATATATATATATATAATGTATAATGTATCAATTTATACACATATGATGTATAACTTCTGCTGAATTATAGACATAAAGAACGATTGGAGTAAAAGAACTAAACATATTTTCTTTTATCAAGAAGGAAAAAAAGGTTTCAGGTTAAAAAACAAAACTAAAATTCCACAACAACATAATTGGGGAACTTTACAAGGGCATCACATAAAGGTCATAACACAGTAGGTTCATAACACCTCTAATTTTAAGTAGAGTTCAGTAGTTTGGAAAAAAATAAAGACAAGCTGTGTTGCCCTCACTTGGATAATATTAGTTACTGTATTGTCATTCATCTCTATCCACTACAGGGCAGCAGTCTCCACGTCTGCCACCCAAATCGCACTGTAAGCTTTCCTGTGGGTGGTAATCCCACTGGGAGTTAAGTGGGTCGGGTCAGAGCACCTCAGTGGCAGCTGTTGGATTCAAACCTGAAGCCCTGCCGACCAAAGGCTGCTTCCCTAACCGCAGAGCCACCACTGCCGCCTTGTATTGTCATTCATAATCATGAGTATTTTCTAACATACTACGAGTGCACAGAGTAAACATGATGGACTCACTTCTGTTACTATGTTCCATCCTGGGAATTGAGAGCATTAGTAAACTTCACCCTTGTGCTGTGAGCAGAAACAAAGCAAGTGCAGGATCAGCTCATTAAAAACTGGAGCATCAGCAGAATGAACACACAGTCCAGTGGATAATAACAGGTAAGAGGAAATAAGAGGGTCAATAACAGCTGACCTGATCACTGTGATGTATAATTAACACCCTGTCTTAACCATAGAATAAACATAACATTACAATAACAAAACATCACCATCTGGACCATGGGCCACGTGGACTAGGCTACTGTTACTGTTTCAAGCAGGTGTAACTGTGTGAGAATGTCTGTTACAGTCACACGGTCATCACTGGGTGAAAGTCGTTTACGTTACAGCTTTACATTGTTTTCTTTACGTTGAATGTTTATTTAACGCTAACAGTTTGGACCTTACGTGTTAAACAAACCCTGAGTTAGCTGAAGGTCCAATCACCTTCAATCTACGATTGAAAACACATGTTCACCGGCTAAAGCTGAAGTGGATTAGTTTCGTATACATATGCGTATGGTATATGTTCATATATGCATACATACACATATATATATATATTTTTATATATGTGTGTGTGTGTGTATGTACATATATACATACATACATATATACATATATAGTGTTTTTAGACACACTATGTGTGTTTATATGTAAAAACAAACATATACTG
>JAFBJS010006879.1:4567-54711 GCA_016785265.1 Paraplagusia blochii
ATTATTGATGATGGAATCCTAGCCATTCTATTGGTCAGTTCTTTTGTTGATATGAGTATGGATCAAGTGGAAGTAATAGACAGATGGGGACAAAAGGAAACATTATTTATCTGAGGTCCGGCACCAATTCACCCATGAACCGATACGGGTCCCAGGCCCAGTGGTTGGGAACCACTGCTCTCAGACTTGGTATATGCTGAAATTTAACTTAATTAAAAGTAAAGTAATATGTTCTTTTTCAAGTTGTAGGAAAAGAGAAGTCTGAACAAGAAACAAAAAGAAAATCTAAGAGGTTGTGTTGTTCAGATATTTGAAATAATCTCCTGCTGCAGAAACAAAACATAACTGAACACTGGAACCTGTTGGTGTTAACAGAATCTTTACCTTTCTGACTCTCATGGAGCTGAAGTTTCTCCTGATGGTCCCACCCCACAGCGGATTTGTCCTGTCTGTCCGTCTGGACGCCAAACTTTCCTCCAAATCCTTTCACGTAATCTGCAGAATCATAACAACATCCTGAGTTTTACTGTGAAATAATGTTGTAAGCAAGACACTAAGCAAGACAAATATATATATATATATGTTTACAGAGGATCTCCACCATCATGAAGAATATTAAAAAATACAGTTCTACAGGCATTTCTTGGTGGACAAAAAGAATATTTTAACCCTTAAAGCGCAAATTAACCAAATTTTAGGGTTGATGACAGTAGTGTGACATTAACAAAAAGAAACTGCACACAAAAATTTTCAGTAAATGGGGAGATGACAGATTGAAACTTGATTTAAAAAGAAAATTCAGCCACTTTGGTTCAACGTATGTAACAGCTATATTCTTGGAATAAGACAGTGAAGTAGCAGCTTGAAGATCTAAACAATATACATCTGATTTTATACCAAATCAATCTGGCTGATCTGCAGTGCTGAAGTATTTAGAGTCCAAGTCCAGACAAGTCAGAGCAGAGAGAGAGAGAAGCAGCTTTTTAGGCTGCAATAGTTTAGGAACTTTGGCTTAATGTGGACTTAATTTTTACTCAAACTGAAACAGTTTCAATAAAAAAACTGTTAACCATTGTGTTATGTATTGGACAGTAATTATTGAAATTAAGTTCCCGTCATTGTTCTTTGGGCCATTTGTCATGTGAGACCTGAGGTGCAGTGAGACTGTAATAGTTTCCAATAAAGACCAGTTGTAATGAACATTTTTTGTTTTCACTGACATCGTCTCAGTGTTTGGATTGTGTTTATTTTTAATACATTATCGTATTTTGTTTTATTCTGAAAGTTTTATAGACATAAAGATGACATCCTAGTATCCACCAGTTTTCTTTTAAAATGTATGTGTATAACTGTGTTATGTCTATATTATGTCCTTAACAGCAACAGGGAAGAACTTCTACAACCAGTCGATTATTTAAGGATAATATTTCATATTTTAACAATTTTACGGACAATAGAAAAACAGCAAGTTCTTTAGCCAATGTTTTTCAAATAAAGGCTGATAATAATAATAAATTAAACATAATTCTGACCTTTTTGTGACTCGTGCCTCTCTGTTTTGCCCTGATATTCAAAACCCACAGCACTTTTGTCCACCTTGTCAGTCTCAACGCCAAACTTTCCACCAAAGCCTTTGGAGTAATCTGTAAATCAGGAAGATAAGGGGGAGCGAAAGGATGAATGAGACTTTCAATAAATCACAAATCGCAATTTTATTTGTTTTGTAAATAAATTCAAGTCCCATTTAATCGGAGGAGCAGCTCAAACTAATGGGTAAATGTTAAAAGATTTCAACAATAACAGTAATTTCACTGTAATATTGGATGTTGCAAGAGCTGAAAACAAATATAACTCCTGAAAATAGAACAATCAATGAGGAAGAAATGCAAAATAAATATGCGTTAGGACCTGTGTGAGGTAGTGCTCAATGTGCCAGGTTCCTGTAAGTGTGTGTGTGTGTGTGGGGGTGTGTGTGTGTGTGTGTTGTATTTCTGCTGTTTATATAAGGAATGTTGATTGTCAGGAAGTCTAGACAAACCTTTCTGAGACTCATGTTTCTCAGTTTTGCCCTGGTAATCGAAGCCCACTGCACTCTGGTCGACACGATCGGCCTGCACTCCATATCGTCCCCCAAACCCAGTGGAGTAGTCTACACGGCAAAGCAGGGAGGGGTGAGGGTGAAAGGTGAGGGTGAAGCAGCGTGGAAGTAACCCATTCCAAAGTCCTCATATATGAGATTAAAGTGTTAGTTTTCATATCAACACTGTTGTTTCTATAGGTTTTACCATCTCATAGGAAGCTGGTGATGGTTTTCTACAGGACACTGGTTCATGCCATTCATTTTTATAGAATTAATACAAACATAAAATAAAATATTGAGATAAAATGTGAGGTAAAAAAAGAGAAAGCAGGTGACATTTAAAAAATAGCACATTTTTTTTAACTTTTCTCATTCTCATAGACTTTTCACACAATTATAAGGATAATAAAACATATTTAAAATCACAGTGAGTGACGTTCCACTACAGATCTAATGAGATCCAAACGCAGCAGCTAGCATCTCATATTTTTCTTCAAATTACTGTGCCGTAAAATGAATGGCATGCAGTGAACTGTGCCGCAACAATGTACCTGTCCCACAAGAAAGAAGGACAGGTATGTTCGAGGCAGCTGAATAGTTTCAAAGGTTGGAGTTGGGAGAGGTTTGAAAAGTTAATTTTACCAAGTAGGAAACATTGGACTTCATCACTGTTAACTGATGGAGATCAGGTCTGAACAGAACTGGGTTTACAGTGAGGACCGTTTGGAAATGGGTTACACATTCTATAAGCAGGGTTGAGGGACATGTACAACACAAGACTCGGTTCTCAAGAAGCTGCAGCACCAGGAACACAGTGAAGTGTTGACTCAACTCCAGCACAGTGGACAAAACTACTCTGAGGACTGGAATGACGCATTCAACAGTCAAACTAAAACATCCTTAAAAATTATTTTCCAAAACACTCAAAACCATCATGACATTTACTGCGGATAAGTGAAAAATAAAGGTTACTGTTTATTTTGACAATTAGAATTTTCTTGTGAAATCCAGAAAATATTACCAAACTCAAAAATTCTGAAGTGCTGGAGTGACTGTTTAACAGTCCCTGACTCAACACATACACTTGGTGCTTTTCCTTCAAAATGCACTAAAGCAAATACAAAACAGCAAATAAAATAACCAGCCAGTGTTGCTGAGCATAATTAAGCATGTGTTTTTGCACTGCGATGCTGATGCTGAGCTAACTTCACTGGCCCTTCAGTTAAAATGAAACCTGGACCATAGAGATGACAGATTCTAACTTATAAAACTAAAAACAAAACTTGTTTTTTTAAGCTGTTTCATCTGAGACTAAGATATATACCTTTTTGTGACGCGTGTTTTTCCGTTTTCCCGGTGTACTCAAACCCAACAGCAGACTGGAAGAGATAAGATGAAAAAAATATATATATGAGTTTTCAACTTTTGTCAAATAAACCACATACATCAGCAAATTAAAGGTACAAAACCTATATCTCAAATCTGATAGTGATGATGGATTCTGTTGTGTGTATAATGAACTAACTCAATAAAAACAATTTTGAGTGTCATAAAATAATTGAAGGAATATTTCATGGTGATAAGCAGTCAATTTGTCCGTGTAGACTCTCAGTTATCCAGGCAATTTAATCCAAAAATAGTTTCTTGTGGGGGCAACTGGACCGCTCATCTATGAGGCTTCTTCTTCTTCTGCTACATGACGAATGGAAATACCTGGTCAATACGGTCAGCCTGGACACCAAACTTCCCTCCAAAGCCTTTAGATGTGTCAGTCTGGGAGCAGTGAGCTGACAGTTTACTCTGGTAGTCGTGTCCCACAGCAGACTAAGAAGGTAAGGAGTTAATATAAAAATGCATGATTCAGATTTGTTAAATAAAACTAAAGAAAGACAGATAAACTTAAGAGTTTGTCAAATTATATATTTGCTTCTAGAAACTGAAACAAATCAATCAAATCTCATCCACAAACGTTTTTTTTCTTACCTTGTCCATACGGTCCTGCTGGACTCCAAACTTCCCTCCATAACCGTGTGAAGCCTTGGGCATATTGTCCAACTCCTTCTGCTTCAGGCTGGTGTGTTCTGTTGACACAGTTTCCCGCAGCTCCTTGATGCTTAAAACAATGACAGCACATTAAAAAATGTTAAATAAATGTATTTATGTTAAAGATGCAGAGGAAAAAACAGCATTTGCGTCCTTACTTAATGTGACCCTGGTGTCCTGAGCCAGAAACCGTCTTGGCCCCCCAGCGCTGCTCCTTCTCTGACACATCATTCTAGAAATCCAGGAAAAGCAATTGTCAAGACAATTACAAGAACGGAAGGATGGAGCAGTGAAAAGAAGAGAAGGAGAGGAAGTACCTCAAAGTCAGGATCAGTCTCCCAGTCGTCTCCTCCCTCATCAGCATCCACCTTAAATGACTGTCCTGCTGCTGCTTTCCACATCTTCTTTGAGCCTGTGACGCACAAACCAAGACAGAAAAAAAATAAATTACTGTTGACTGGCACATAAATATATCACAGAATGCATTCTATAAAAATATACTAGAATAATTGCTCATTTGTTAGAATTATATTGAAAAAGAATATGTTTTAATGATATATTAAATGAAATAAAACATGGCTATGGAATTTATTTTCCTGACCATGAAAAATTTGCACCGTGCTATGTTCAGAGCTCCTCAAAGTACCCGGCAGCTGGTGGATTTGAACCTGAAACCTTAACTGCTAGGCCACCTTGCCCAAAATTGTTTTTATTATTTCTACACAGATTCAAGCCAATAAAATGGGAGTGATGACATTTAGAGAAAAACGAACCAAAATAAGACAACCTCGCCACCTTTTTGTTTTGCACTCTATTTTTTTCAGTCTAAAACCATAATAATTTCAAAAGTACGAGTGTGGTTTAAGACAGGAGCCAGATATATACACAGTAGCCTTTGTTTAGCTCTTAAAGATGTGATGACAAAAAATGGCATGCACACAATTAATTTTGTTGGGAGATAGTAGTCGAGTTTGTGTTTTGTCACATTTTAATCATTTAGGTCCTTGGATAAATAATCAAATCAAATAAAAAATAAAAAAATCAGGGTCTCATTGTTGTGTTATAGTAATAGACAATTACTACAGAAACATTTGTGGTTACGCCTGCACATTCAGCAGTGATTTGTCTCATGGACTTCACAGTGATTTCTCCTGATTTGTTGATTTCTGAAATAGCTATAATTGACCTGACCATAATCAATTTTTTTGCACACAATGGGGTTGTGGAATTGTTTTTTCATCATTTCTTTTTACAATTAATATCGTCAGTGAAAACACTTTAGTATTCGTAGGCAGCTGTAGGAGTGGGAGTCCAAGGATCAAACAGACAAGGACAAAGAAACTCAGTTCCAGTAACCTGACTTCTAACTGGGCCAAACAACAAGCTGTTTGTACGAAATCCAACTTCTGACTCAGCAGAACGTGTGGAGGAGACGTGGCTTCATTCAGTCCTAACAGGAAACACCAGGAGCAGCAGGAGAGGGAGAAGGAGCAGGAGCAGCAGGAGTGTTTTCTAACTTCAAGCATGACAGGACAACACAACCACACCCATTATTACCACAGCATATCAGCAGAGGCCCAACACAGAGGCTGAGTCTACCTTCCACCTGTGACTGTGGAGAGTCGAACCCTGACAATGGGTTAAATCTGCCGACGGGGAAAACTCTTCCATCTCAGATAATTTATTGTATTTTCGAATGGGACACGAAAAGAAGTCCTGTCAGAAACCAATCGACGAGTGTTTTCGAACTAGTTCCACTGAAACTATCGTGTTTTCACCTCAATGTGACAACATTTACATTTAAGAATTGACCGTGAACGCATCACCTTATATACTGTACCTATATTCAGAGCTAAGTTCGAAATATCGAACCAGCCCCCTGTAAAAACCCCTCGCAATAAACAGTTTGAGGAAAAAGTAACAGACAAAAACAATAAAAATGTTAAAGCCATTAACACTCGGAAAAAATGGAGTAGCTCCAATAATTTCCTGCCCCAGTTTCCACTCAGCTAACAAGCTAAACGCTATCGTCTCTCCCTGTGGAATGACCGAGTCGGTGAGAACCAGGAGCCGCAGAAAATTCACCTTTTATACCCAACACAGGTGACACCTACTCACCGTGCTAGACCACCAAAGCTCCGAGGATACTATTGAGTGAATATTAAACTCGGTCCGGTTCACGTCCCCGGCTGGATTGATGTAGGAGAAGAACCAGGAACGTCTGCGGTACTTCCGGCTCTCCCAATGTCCCGTTCTACGCCAGGAATGACGTCACCGGTGGGCGGGCAAAGTAAAAGAATAGCGTGTACTCAAAAGTATTTTTTAAATATTTTTTTACGATTTCTACAATGAATTATTTTACAATTTCTACAATTAATTATTTTTAGAAATAAATAAATATTGTGTATATATGTGAGTGACAGTCTAAACCGAACCCTTTTTACAAAATAAAAGTACAGAATTACAAAATAATTCTGCCATGTATTATTTACACAGTAAAACGTTTCAACTAGTAAAAATATGAGTATTTTTTTCTGTTTAAAACAGTGGTGTTAATGTCATTTTACCAAGGGGCCACATCAAGCAGTTAATTTATGTTTATTTACACAACTAGTATCGGCTATTGCTGCGTTAACACTTTTTAAAAAATGTATAAGTTTAAGAAACTTTGCCACATTTACATTAAAAAATGCTTTGTAAGATACCGCTGGCCACACAAAATTACTTGGTGGGCCGCATTTGGCCCCTGGGCCTTGAGTTTCACATGTATGGTTTAGAACAAGATCTGATGTTATTCCTTCCTAATTTTTGACAAAAATATTAGCTCTATAATAATTAATAGCTATGTATAATTAATAGATCTATAGTTCTGGTTTCAACATATGATTTAAGTTTGATGTCACACTTGAATAATTTTGATGTGAGCAGTTTTAAACAACACTATAAAAACACTTTTACAAACTGAATCGTACAATGGACAAATAAATCTTTAATCTAAATGCCAACCATTGTTTTTAAAAATAATGAACAAGGTTACAAAAATGATAATGACATCACTAGCGTAATAAAAACAAACAGTCAGAATGTGGTGACATTAAATCCATAAGTCAAAATTCTCTTTACTCGCTACACAACAAGTAATGCGAATGATAAAGGAAGCTCAACTACTTTTTAAAAAGACAAAGAAAAGATGAATTCTTTTGCAACAGAAAATATTTACACAGAAATTAAAACAATTGCTACAAGTAGGCAAACGTCTACTGAAAAGCAGAAATTTCTTTTTACACCATGACGAGGCCTCTTCTGGCCCCCAACATGTTTGTCTTCTTCTCCTTTCGATCTTTTACTTGTTTATCCCTCCTGTTCTCCCTAAAATGAGAAACAAATGAACATCAGCCAAGAGCTGACAAAGACAAAGCACCGTCGTTATTTAAAACTTACCTGGTTTTGATCTGGTGCTGTTTATAAATTTTCTGATGCGGGTTTGCATTTTGTGATTGGTTTGCTGATGCATTTTCATTCACGTCTCCAAAAGGCTTCAGTTTTCCTAATAGTAAAGGGGAAAAAAAATGTATTTTGCTGTGGTTTTGTTCTCTTCACATTGAATAGTTCAGTATCAGTAAATTAAAAGACAAGGCGCTTTGCAGAGTGTCCATTTACCTTTATGAGGTTTATAGGCAAGGGGACGAGACAGACTGGCCTTCAGGTCAAACACTGCCTTCTTCTGGGTTCCAGGTGTTGCTGATGTGCTGGTGTTGCCAGTGAAGACAAACACACCTTTTGGAATTGAAAGGAAAATTTCATGAATATTCATTCAAGTCTTCTTACAAACAAGACACTCCTTTTGGGTTGTCCCTTTTTAGCGTTTGCCACAGCGATTCAACATTTTCCATCTCACCCTGTCCTCTGTATCAACCTTAACTTGTCCTCCCTCACTGTACCCATCAATCTCCTCTTTGTCTCCTACCTGGTAGCTCCACCTCTAGGATCATTCTTCTACCAATGTATCCACCGTCCCTCTGAACATGTCCAAACCATCTCAATCTGTCTTCTCCAGCTTTTTCTCCAAACCTTCCTGTCTGTGTTGTCCCTCTAATCACCTCATTCCTGATCCTGTCCATCCTTGTCTCTCCTAAAGGGAACATCAGCATCTTTAACTCCTCCACCTCCAGCTTTGTCTCCTGTCTTCTAACTATTCCTAGTGTCTCTAATCCATCCGTCATGACTCTCTTCTATCACAGATCACTCCTGACTCTTTTCTCCAGCTGTACTCTATTCTTCTCCTCTCTTCCACAGTCTTCACTGCTCTGAGCAGTTGATCCTAAGTATCTAAAAGTTGTAGACTCCTCCTCCTTGTAACTTCATTTTTACCAACAAGACACACTTCTCTAAAATATTAGCACCTGGAGTCTTTGTGACAGATGTTTTGACGCTGGCAGGTTTCATCACAGCAGCGGTCTGCTGAGGAGTGCTTGAGGCAACGCAGGGTGGGAAGCGTGCTGGTGTCTTTACAAAAGAAGTCTTGTGGTCATTTTCCTGTGTAGCTTCCGAGAACCTGCACACATTATGGAAAGGACATCCTTTTTAGGACAAATATCACTCCGTGAGAACATCTGACAACACCATTCATTAAATAATGTAGATGACACGGGCCTGGCTTTATAAAACAACAAATGTTTACAAAAGTAATGTCTTCTTACCGAACATTGATCCTGCGTGTGGAAAGGACAGATGGTCTGAACGGAACCTCTGCCTTATTCGCAGCCTTTCCAGCACAGAATGTTTTTCTACTTTTATCTTCAGACGGTTTCTTACTGACTTGGGCAGGACTGAACAGTGATGAGCGACTCTGGTTGGCCCTCTAAAGAAAAAAAAACTTTGGTTGAATCATGGTCCTCAGTGGAACACAGAGAAATGTATCATGAATAGGACTCAACTGTTTGGGTTTTGCCATTGAGTTGCTGCGGTTTAGTCTGTTCTGAAAGAGTCTGAAAAAGATTAGAGAAATAAATGAGTATGTCAACTGATAGTTAGGAATAAATGATCATTTCTTCAAATCCTTTTTGTCATCCTACTTTTTTTTTAACAACAGCTAATGGTTTGAAGAACTTGTGATCAGATACAGAGGGAACTGGCCATGTAGCGGGAAAACAGAGAAGTACAGAAAACTGCAATCACGTGATCCCAACACAGAAACCAAACTGAAATGTTCGGCCCATAGAACCTTCTTTGTACCTTCAGCTCTTTGGCTGCAGCTTTGTACGTCTCCATCTGCTTGTTTTTCCTCTGAACGTAAGAATCAATGGACTCCATCTTTTTAAAGTGTGCCTCATGAAGTTTCTTGAAGTCTGCAAAAGAACTCCCATTATTAATAACCTGCTCAGAAAAAATATGGTCAAAGCACAAGTTATGGAAATAACACTTACTGGGAGTGATGGGCTTCAACAGTTTCCTCTTTTGTAGTGGGATTTTACTTGTTTTGGGGACATTTGTTGACGTTCCTGCGGACAATTAAATGTCAAATATGTCTAGAATTTAAAATTGTGTTGGAGACTTTACAGTTAATTCAATACAAACACTAGGATTAATTTTCTCATACCTTTGGGTCGAGACAAACTTTTAGTATAAACATATAAGCAAGTCAGGGAATTAATTTAATAACAGAGGCTCCAGACCTGTGTTGTCACTTGGTGCTTCATCATTTACACCAGCTTCGTCACGCTGTGGTTGCAGCCCCTCATCCTCAGTGACTTGTGAGTCGTTGGGAGGCTCTGGTTTATTTTCAGGAGAATTTTGGATAGAAGACATCCTCCTCTTCTTGGCATGATGAGCTCCATCACTGGGTGCCACAGATACTTCCATATTTGGGTCAACCTTAAGATAAGAAACACAGGATGGCCATAACATGATTTGATGCTTAGGTTGGGAAATGGCTTTTAGACAAATGGAAGTTAAGACTCTTTAATTCTATAGGAAAAGGACAAGTGATGTCAAACTCCCATCCAAAACATCTGTAGGAAACTACACACCTCTACAACACTTGCTGACTTAGGATCCGACTTATCAGAGATCTTTCTTTTGGCCGATCTTCCTTTTCCTCTGCGTATGTTTACAAAGACAGCAGTGCAAGGAATTTCCTCTGTGTTTTTCTCTGCACCAGGGTCTTCTTCGGGCTCCATGTTCACCTGGACAACAGCTGTATTCTCAACGTCTCTCTGGAAAATAATTTTTAAGAAAGAAAATATTTTAAACTTTTTTTTAATAGAAGCAGTTACATGATGATTGCAAGATAAATGGGAATGGAAAGTAGGAGGAAAAAAAAAAATTGTAATAAAGGCCAGTGTGAGGAGGCCTGAAAAGATAATGGGATCCTTGCTTGGGAATGTGTGTGTATATGTACATATATATGTACATACATACATATATACATACATATATGTACATATATATGTACATACATACATATATACATATACATACATATATACATATACATATATACACATATATACACACACACACACACACACACATATATATTATCTGGGTGTGTATGTATGTGGATATATGTACATGTGTATGGGGTATGCTCATATATAGAGCATAGTTTCACTCTGTAACTCAGTTGTTAATAATGTTATCAAAGTGAAATATAACATTCGCATTTAAGATTGTGATTATTACCAAATAAGACAGAGCGAGACTGTTTATCTACTGATCTACTAAAACTACTAACATTAACCTAGCTATCTTTATTCTACTAACCTACTTATCGACTAACACCCACATGTTGAGGTTTTACACACCTCAACGCTACCCATGCCTGTATGTATTGTATTTGTACTTGTTCTGTACTGTACTGGTGCTGGAACCATAATTTCCTGAAGGATTCACCTGAGGGGTTAATAAAGTTCTATCCATCTAATGGGTGTTCGAAGAGGTTTAGACCCAAATTCATAGGTTTACTGCGGACAAAATGACAGGAGGTGATGGTCAGTTAGTGACTTAACCAAACAATCACCACGTTAGCGACTAACCTTTTCCTTCTCCATGCTTTTCATTCTCTCTTGTTGATAATGTTCCTTAACCAACGACAGAAGTTTCTCCGCCTGTTAAATCAGAAGTCATCATTCATTAGCAATCATTAGCATCTCGTTCCCGTTTACTTTTCGCGTTATCCTCCCGCTATCCGTCCAAGCGAAGCGTGTGTTTTCTTGCCGTTTACCTTGAGGTTCGCTTTAAGCCCAAGTTTCTTTGCGTGTTTCTGCAGCTCCGCATATTTCATTGAGTCCACATCGACGTCCATATTGTTTATCCTTTCGTTTTTTTAAACACTTACTCCAGTGGACCACGGTTCGTTTACTAGCTATGGCGCTTCAAGGACGGTTAGAAAAAACAAACGTTTAAAACAGCCGCTGCTGCTAAATGATTAGCTGCTGCAGAGGCAGGGAACGCCCACTAACCAATCAGAATAAAGATTCATTTTATTTAAAACGTATTCATTTGCAGTCTTCACCAGTAGAGGGGGCCCGACATGTGAAATTGACATTTATTTCAGTGCAAGCTTTTTAATTTTATTTATATCATATTTTTGTTTATTTATACTTATTCCTTACATTACCATTTTTGTATTTAGTCCAAACTAAACCATTACTCTCAATTTATTTAATCGCTTTTATGCTGTTTGACCACACATTGCAATCAAAATGGTTAATACTTCTTAAAAATATTACGTCTTAAAAATAGAATTTGACCTTTTTGAGTGTCAGTTGTAACAATAGACTTACCATTAAAATGCACATTTCTTTCACAAAAATGGCTATTGTTAATAACCTCTCAGAAACACTTAATAAAGACCACATATCTCCTTGTACTTCATTGCATGAAAGCTGCGATGAGAGACAAAATCTCAATATAACACAAAGAGGCACTGTTTACGTCCTAGACATTAAGCAACATTTGGGGCATCCTCTCCACCAGGAAAGGATGTTGCAGGTGGAGTAAATTTAGACACTTAAGTATGAGTATTTTTCTGCAGTGGAAAATAGGTTTCAGGGTTTTATTGAAAGTAAGCAATAAATAATACTGTGATAAAAATAGTTTATAAGTACTCGGACTGTACATCATTGTTACAAGATCTGAGAATTTTTAACAGAAGGAGCAGGAATAAAAACAGCAACATGATTTGCACTGTCTACATGAGCACATCACAAACAAAAGAAGAAAATGTTTTTTTTTTTATCTTGAGCTTGGATTAATGACATAAGAAACGTAAAAAGGCAGAAAACTCTTTGGTTCCTTGTCACTCAGTGGAACCAGTGTTGGGAAAGCAGAAAGAACAAATACAGACATAAGGAGAAAAGAAAGGAACAAACCAGCGCTTTGTTTCAGAACAGAACACGGACGTAGAGCAATGTGCACAAATAATAAATAAGAGCAGAGGACAGCGCAGTAAAGACAATAAGGCTCTATATGAAACCTGTAAAGAGTGGATCGAAATGCCTTTAGGGTTTTATTTTTTCCACATGACCTGTCAAGACTGGTGCCTTAGAAAAATTGGTCCAATGTTAGAGTTTCGACACTGCAGACTCGTAAGTAACTGAGCCAAAGTGGGTTTCTCCACAAGTCAGGAAGGTTTAAGGGGCACTGGGTGAGTAGTGCGTGCAAGGATTAGTGTACGAGTTTCCGCAGGTGAGGCTTAAAGAGAGATAGACAACAGAGAGAGAAAGAGCAAGAAAGAGAGATCCTGGAATTCTGATCTCACCTGCGCGTGTATCGTTGTGTGCCCAACTTCCCCACCAATCCCATTACAGTTGTATATGGCTTTATTCTTTAAATTTAAAGAGTTCTATTTTGGTATCACAGTTATGGAAAAATAGAGGAAAGGAAAATATATATACTGTGTTTTTTTCCTGTGAAATCTGCTGTTTCCATCCCCTGGCTCACCAGCAGCTGTGTTCTTTTACAGGCGATGGACGACTCACAGTGTTGACACATTTGTCAAACAGTCAGAAAAGTCCAGCAATTTGTCTGAAATTCACACATCCTTTTGACATAAGAGCTGCATTTACACAAGGATCACAAGAAATGGGCTATAAAAATTACAACCATTAAAAAAGGCAGAGGATATGCATTAAGTTATATCATATATCAATGTTCCTTAGCATAATTTCAATTGTCAGAATTCAAATCAAACAAAAAAAAACATACATCTGGTCAATAGAATCAGGATTATAAAAAAAGATTAGATAAAATGTCTGCTGATAGAAATATACAAACTCCAGACAGTTGAAACAAACATCTGAGAGCTCATCAAGGGCACAAAGATGAAATTCTCAAATGTTTGAAAAGTGGATTGATTAAAGGGAATAAGAGGAAAAAAAAAGATTATACAATAAAATTCTAAAAATCAATTAAACGTCCCATCAGTTTACATAAATATAACAAGTGTGAATAAATCTAGACCCTTCCCTCTAAGACTGCTGGGTTAGGTCTTTCTGTGACAACAGAGGGGTCTTTTCCTTTAGATTGAGTTCAGTTCATCATCCTGGTCTTGAAGGCAGGGAATTCCCCCTCATCCTCCGACCAGCGGCTACCTATAGAAATAATGAGGATAAACTGAGAAGGGGAGAAGAGAGACAAATGGACACAGAGGGAGAAGCAGGACAGAAGCCGAGGAACAAGTAAAGAGGGAAGGGAGGACAGACGGAAGGAAGGATGGATGGAAGGACGAAAGGAGGGGAGAACAAAAAGGAAAGAGAGGAGAGGCGTAAAACGTGCGTTATTAGAGCAGAAAAGATAAGATACAGGAAAGCTTTATTCTGCTAAAAAAAGAAGCAGTTGAGCAGTGAGAAATCATCTTCAGTTCATAGCGAGAAAACATGCCTGTGTTTACACTTGAATTGTAAAGATCTTTTAAGTTCTGTTTCATCAAGGGTCCAAAATTCTTCATGGCAGAGGTTATCAGAGAAATTAGGAGAATCACTGACACTTATTGAATTATTCTGCTTTAACTCACTGTTACACTCTATGAACTGTGGACTCTAGTTTGTAAAACACTCCAACATGTCTCCAACATTGCCTGAAACATGTCACGTGTCCTTTCTTACAACCTGTTGTAAACCTGTCACTTTGAAATCTGTTTATAAACATGCAAAACAAAGGATCCTGCAGATCAACTTCACTTCACAATGGAAGCCTGGCTGCAAATACCAATGCAGTATTAACACAGTGAAATAACAAACAGGTTTTATAAGTGCAAGTCCACATTAAAAATATACTGCACGGCTCAACTGTCTGAGGTTCGGGGGTCGAACACTTGTGTTAGGGTCACTCTGCATAAGCATTTGAAGCAGATCTGAGCATCTGGCATTATTTCAAACGCACGCAACGATGGTAGGCACAATCTTACCGTTGTGTTAACATGAGTAGGTCCTGACTGTGGCAGTGTCCAGGCGCTGTATAGATTGACTTCCTGTGGTTTTACATGTTGGCAAGAATCACATGCAGAAACATGCCGTTAGTCTGAGCATCATCAACAAACAGCAGAGCAGCTGCAGCATTCAATAAGTACATGTGAAACCTGAGAGGAGAGCTATCATTCAAAGATCAGAATGAGTAGCGACACACACACGCACATGCAACATTTGCATTTCACTTACCGTCCATCGGGCTCCTCTTTGGCTGTGTGGAGGGAGATGTTGCGCTGCTGCTGGTTACGCGGAAGTTAGCGGGGAGTGTGTCAGATACACCCAAGGACACGCCCCTCATGTCTTTGGGTCTGAACTTCTTCCTCCACGATGGAGCTCTACGGAAGTTCTTATCATCGTCCTTCACAGAAGGTGAAACATAATGGAGTAAACAAGATCAGAAAAAAAAAATATCTGTGATGCTTCACTTGTGCTCATTTGTTTCCTCACCTCTTCAATTCTCCTTTCAGTTCCAATGGCCATCAGGCTGTTGAATTCACGCTCCAGAGTAGCTCTAGCCTAGAGAGAAGATTTTATGAATATGGATTTAGTCCAGTGTCTTAATACATCACACTTACTCTAAATAATTAAAAAAAACAGATGCAAGAGGGAGAAATGTGAGGCTCAAAAGATTCTACTCACTTGTTATTAAAGGTTGTGTGTGATTACCTGTGTGTTCTGTGTGGGAATCTGCAACAGCAGAGCCAGGGTGTTGTAGTCAAAGGTTTCATCAAGGGCCAGCAGGGCACCGTGAACTCCGCTCTCGTACAGGTTGCCACTGTACTCTTTCAGACCAATGGCCTGAACCCAGCTGATCAAGCGTTCGTTACTCCACACCATAACATCTGCAACAACAGTGACAAACATCCATCTCAGACACAGGTAACTGCATCACAATAAGGGCGTTATCTCTGTT
This sequence comes from Paraplagusia blochii, assembly GCA_016785265.1. Classification (NCBI taxonomy): domain Eukaryota; kingdom Metazoa; phylum Chordata; class Actinopteri; order Pleuronectiformes; family Cynoglossidae; genus Paraplagusia; species Paraplagusia blochii. The sequence continues at coordinate 20,076 of JAFBJS010006879.1, forward strand.
TCCCAAAACAACATTGATCCAAATCACACATACAGTCCACACAGTGTAACAGAAAAAAACATTCATTACAGACACCAGTCAACTTGGCTGTCTTTTAAAACATTAGCACACACCTTTAACCTCTATCTGTGAATCGTCTCGCCTCCTCTCCAGCTCCTTCCTGTCGTAGTTGAGCCGTCTCAGCGACATCACTCCGCACTGAAAACTGTTCCTGGAGCAGGGACACAGAGAGCTGCTCAGCAAAACCAAATCTTTTTCATAAGCGACACTTTATAACCTGTATAATTAATAATTGTTACTAAGGTCAATAACCATGGCCTTGACCCCTGTTACTTTGTACCTGTGGAAGCTGTCCACCATCTTCAACTGTCCCCTGAGGTCCTTCTTGGTGAGGTGATCGAGCATGCGGGCATCCACCAGAGACTCCATGAAGTAGGAGCGGTACTGAGGCAAACCAAGGCTGGGCAGCCACTCGTTACCAATCCACTCGTGATTCATGTCACCATAGGCCAATGTCTGTGACAAAAGAAAAATGGACTGAGTGTGTGCAGTACATGTATAATGAAAACATGCAAACTAAGCATCTTTTCATGCTAACAAGAACCCAAAAATCTACTTCATTCATTACATTTTATATAAGAACAGGAATCATTAATACATTAAAGAGTGGTTCTAGTAATACATTTGGCCAAAATGTAAAAAAAAAATTCCAACGTTTTCAAAATAATGTTGAAAACCTTCTGCACCAGGACAATATTATTCATATATTTTCTACACTTTTAACTTTTTTTGTCACAGACTTAAAGGAGAAAATAATGCACTGTTGTGTTGACTGCGAGTCAGCTATAGAGGAAATAACAGGCTGTAAAAAACTGCAACATTGTCAATGAGATACGGTATAAATCAGTTGGTCAAAGAGTTGGGTTAAAACATGTGCAAACCTGGGCCCAGCTGCCCTCGTCATCCTCCTGGTGTTAACGTTGTTAGAGTGAACGCGGTGAAAAGAAGAGACAGGCGAGGGGTTAGTGAGGCAGCAGTGCTGGGTTAGAGCAGCTCAATGTGAAAAACAGAGTCAACTACAAAACAGACAATGGTCAGAGGGTAACAGATGGTAAACTGAAGTGAACGAATGGAATTATTTTTTAATTTTATCTAATTTCTCAGCCAACAAAAACCTCAATTCCATGCATATCACTCACATAGCAAATTCTCTTTTATTTCTGGTGTTTGACTTCTTATCCTTCAACCTATTATGCAAAGTAATTTTTTCCCAATCTCCAATAATGTACAATGCAGAAGGATAAGGCAAATCTGAGATTATTTGTGGATCTTAATGCCAAGGAAAATTGTTTACTGTATGAGCATAAGTCCTTAAATAAACTCTACAGAAAGACTAAGTGTAAAAACAACACCAGAAAATAAAGAGGATCGCTCAATTGACCCAATGCACAACAACAAATACGACAAAGATAATAAACTGCTGATGTTTTGACAAGTCAAACAATAATGCTTGACTTTTCCTTCTCCTACATTGACTAATTATTTTTTATTAATACAACTGTTCAAACACACTTCTAAAAAGCAGATTAGTGCATACAAGACATACATTTAGATAAAACTAAGAAAGACAAGCACACAATAATGACAAAATTACTTCAACTCAACCACAGAGACACATCACTAACTAACAGGAAGAGCAAGGCCTTGTTTGGAGTTGCTGTTTGAGACTCCAGAAAATCAACAATAATTCAGAGCTGGGTTTTTAGACTATAACAAAGCAAATCAAGACAAAAGTCTGAATATTTCTGTCCATATGCTTGAAAATACCACTTAGGTGTAATAAAAAAAATAACAAAAAAGAAAAATAGTCATAAGAATGACAAATTAACAATGTCATGTGATATATTAGTTACATATGAAATAAACACTCATAATGTTAGACTTAAAAAACCCTAAAAGTATTCAGGTTGACATTTGATGTATGCTATTGACAATGGACAATGATTTAAACATACACAGGTTCAGTCTGGGAGCTCAAACCATCAACTCCAAGAAAGCCTCACAACTACACCAAACTACCAACCCGACTGTCAAAGCCATCATTCCCCGGCCAATCAGGATGCACTAACCGTGGTAGGCGTAGCCGCCAAACTTTCCATTTCTTCATGAGTGACCCAAACATTTCCCGTGGTCTGACCAAGTGACAATCCCCAATCACAAGTGAGAGAAGTGTGTAAGGAAGATGTGAAGAAGAGGAGTGAGGGGAACAAAGTAAATAAGAAAAACAAGTGTTTGTTTATTGATATCATTCTGCAGTTAGTGGAATAAAGAAGAAAGTTTAATTCAGTTTTAGTAGGTGTAAATACAGTCAGGTGTCATGCAGTGAAGGTGAAGAGTAGTATGGCCAGAGGTATTGTTTATTCTACTATAAGTGAAAACTTCAGAGTGTCTATTTCACATCAGTACCGTTCTGGAGGTGGGCGGAGCAGACGGGCTGGTGAGCGACATGATTTCTTGGATGGCCAAGCGTAGTTTCAGACGATGCAGTGGGTTGCTGATTCCAATTTCCCTTTGGATCTCAGTGTCAGACAGAGCCGACATTATGGCGCCGCTCTTTACATTGGCCCGACACGCCGCTACATACCAGGCTGGCATGCCAACCCATAGCTGAAACACAGCACATGTAGTGAATGAGTGATCATCGTCTTTATTCATTTTTAACAGTATTCCCAGACCAGACACGCAGTAAAATTTAATTTAATCCTGAACAAAAATAAACATGACTTAACCTATTGTGTTAAAACGCAATTATGCAAGTAACTGCAACTAATGATACAACTTTATGACTTATTATGCGTTGTTTGTTAATTAAAGGTTAACTTTGAAATTACAAAAACATCGGCGTGTTGACTTTACCTCTAGCCAAACTACGACAGTCGGCCCGTCCCACTGAGCGAATGGCAGGCCCTGCCTGCGAGCCTCCTCCAGTAATTCATGTCTGTTCAACAAACAGAAATAAAATCTGTCAAGCCTTTAAATGGCAAATGTTAATGTATCCTGTCAAAGGCTTAAAAATGCACACAATTACACTGCAATCAGTTTGAATAAAATACTACTAGCAAAGTCCACCCCCACGGCGTTGTCTGACATGCAGGCTCAAAACAGAGAGACGGAAGGTTGAGAGAAAAAAAAAAAAGAAATCAAACATTAAACCTAAGACAATAAAAAAAAAAATGCACAAAAATTGTATGAATTCCACTTCAGAATTATTTAAACATTAGCTTCACATTAAAAAAATGTAAGAAATAAAAAAAGTCTAACACACTCAACACGCAAAGAACATAAATTGTAAATTTTATACCAATAACGTTCTGTTGCTAGATCGGAAGGTCTTAAGTCTTTTATAATACATATCCATTTATCAATAGTCATTTCTCAGTATGAGTAACAGTTCACTCATACATTATAATGAAGTATCCACCAGAGTTCCTAAAATAACTCTCTTTTTGAAAAAGTGCATTCGTCCCGACATGCAGACAGAAATATTACCAAAATATCCCACATTCATCTCATGCACATTTGCAGCTGGACAGTAGGTAAAAGTTAAAGGTTTGGTTCTGAAATGGATGGAACTTCCACACGAGTCTAAACGATGTAATTGGTAAACTTTGCCACTAGGTGGGGCGGTTTGACACTCTCTACTTAGGAAAATGGTTGTGCAGTTGCTTGTACTATACAGTACTGTACTTTAATTCCGAGGGCGGCAGCAGTAGCGAACAACGCGCAAACTCGATCCCAGTGTGTCAAACCCATGATCAGACACACAAAGCAAAGTACGGGCGGAATATGCTGCGAATCCCCGTTCCTACAGTTGCAGTGCATAACGTCATGCGCTAGGAAAGGTTGTCACTCACTAAAAGTCAGCACACACACATTCCAATTAGTTAAGCTCCTGTGTGGAAAGCAAGTAAAGAGCAGGAGGTCAGCATTCAAAGGGACAGAAGATTGGGCTTAGGTGTGAGAGAAGGCAAAGTCAAAACAAGGCTGACGTGAACTGACTTACCCTGTCTTTGGACTACACATGGAATGAGAGAGGGGGGTGATAAAAACAACAAAATGAATAGATGCTGGTTTAAAAAGGACGAAAATAAATAAATGTCGCTAATGGTGTCGCCAGTGGCTTTGTGGAAAATAAAAAAAATAAGGAGAAAATAACTTAAAATTCGTGTAAGTGCAGTGGACTGATGAAAGTGAGCATAAGGCAGGTGGCAGCGGTGAGTAAGACCGAGGACTGCAATGGTAGCGTCAAGCAAACTCTTTCACTACTCACCTAAACTTAACATAGTTTTTTACATTTTTCACATAATATCTGTAAGGAATGGATTTACATTCAAAGATTGTGGTTATGACATGGTGCATTAATTGTGGAATGATTTTATAATAAATAGTTGATTTGCTGATATTTGAGTGACTGGTTCTAAGATGAACATAATTGTTTTTAATTCTGCACACAGCAAGATTCTATCTTTCAACTGAGTTAATTGATAAAATAGTTTTTCACTTACTTTGAAATAGAATGTGTTACATTTCATTGTGCTATCACGTTGGTTTGATAACCTAAAGTTTTCCTTCTTGTATGTTTCCTGAGAAGTTTTTTTTTTCATTCTGTATTAACACAACCACGTACTTTTTCTGCAACTTCCGATTCTTCTCCGCTTGTCCACCCAGTGTACCCATTCCCAAACCATCTTTAGGAGAGTTCTCTGCCTCTGGAGTTGCAGCTGGTGACAATAAATAAAAAGAAACTTTGAGTAGTAGATAATGGTACAATAATACAGTGCTTTATCTTTTGTCCCTCACCTTGGCTCGGAGAGTCTTTACCGGGGATACTTAGTCTTCCCTTCTCCTTCTTCCCAAAGAGACGTCCTATTGAAGACTTGATGCTCTTCTTCTTAGCTGCTTTGTTAAGAGAGTCCTGGCTACTATTGCTACTGCTGGGATTGCTGCCCTGACCGTCCTGAAGACCTGCGAGACTGTGGGACCATTGGTTGAGCAAACAGTATGACAGACACATGGGGGGAAAGACTGAAGTCAAAAGAGACCCTTACCCTCGTATATCTCTAATGTCCTCATGACTCGCTGCATGAACAGCATCTCTGCTCAGACGCATGGAACGTGGTGTTGTGGGTGGGGACGTCTCACAATGGATGGTGGCCTTGTCGTCCTGAGCAGCCTGGCAGAGACAGATCTTAGTCAGCTGAGTCAGAGATTTACTACACGAACACCACAAACAATGACATTGTGGCTGACAGTGTGAATGAACGGAAGATGGGATTAACAGAAATAATGTAAAATACTAAAAACTCATATTCGTATTTTGAGCTGTATATAGATTTGATACGTATTGTATATACATTTGATACATATCAAATGTATATTTGATATACAAAAAAATATGTTTCCCATAGATTCTGTGTAATACCACTCTGAACCAGAAGGAGACTGTGGATCAGGGTTTTGAGGACTATAGGATTTAACCATAAAATGTAGAGAACAAATCTATAAAATATTATTAGAAATTCAATTTTCACATCAAGGTGGAGGTCGCTGAATATCATTCCACAGGCCGCAAATGGCCCACGGGCCGCGAGTTTGAGACCCCTGGTTTACAGTGTACAAAATAAATGTGTAAAAAATTAAATATGCAATAAAACCTTCAGTGAAGTGAAGCCCATAGTGACAACAGAGACAAGACAGTGTAGACAGGGTTTATACACAGGCTTTCGAGAACGCCAAGCACAGCTCATCTCTAGATTACCTTCCTGCGGTGCTTGCGCAGGTCGCTAGGCTGAAGCATGGCAAAAAAGGAGAAAGGAGAGAAGCCATTAGTAACACACTCAGCAGATCAGCAGCGGAACGAAGCCATGCACAAGTCTACAAGAGCAGGAAATAGGAACTGCGTATATATTATTTACCCAAGTACCCAGTAGAATACACACACAAAGATAGAGACACACACACATGTCAAGCCAAGCAGTCAAGATCCAGAGCTATTATAGAAGTTAAGACCATCAGCTGTAAAATAGAAGTCTTCAGGAATCACTGCACAACAACAGCTGGAGGTTGGAATGAAGAGGGAAGGCCACAGCCTAGTTAGAGGAAATTAAAGGGAAAAAGGAGAAGTGATGTTATGTAATCTCATTTTGGCAAATCCCAGAATTTGGCCTAAAGCATTTTCCCTTATCCTCTCATGTTCACTTTTTGTTTAAATCTAATTTGACTGCATTTGTTCACCTAAATTGAATAACGCATAAATGACAGCTGTAAGTGTCTAGAATTTATAAATATGCAGCGATCCGACCTTTTCTTACTGGAGCTTTATTATGTTGAATTCCTTCTTGAGTAGCTGTCCTGTCCTGTTAGCAGTTTTTTCATTTTTTTATATCTGCTACACATTCCTCAGGGTCTTAGCTTTATTAGGGTAAATAATCCACCAGCCTGTGACAAACTGTTGAAGAGGTTTCTTCTGCCTCTAGGGACAAAATGCCATTAATCATTCATTTTCCTTTACCAACTGGCACAGGAAAAAACAAAACTAGATGAGTACTTGAGATATGTGAGAAAATTTAGCTTCTACTAATTTTAGTGATGGTCACAAAGAACATACATTACACAACCTAACATCTGCCAAAGTCAATGACCTTGTACAACAAGCCAGAGTGAGACCTCTTCTTATTTTAACCATATCCTCAAATATTTATCCCGAAACAAAAATTAAATGTCAGTGACTGCAAACCGATTTTCTTAAATATGTAGAAATGCATACATAGTATATGAAAATACCAGTTCAGTTTGGAGGGAATAAAACTTTCGGCTTTGAAACGTAAATGTAAAGTTCTCCAAAAGGACTGACTGAAAACAGAAGCCAACAACTTTTGACTCTGGAGGCCCCTCTGCCCTGACCAGGCACTTAATATGGAGCAGATGAACTGGAGAAGCCTCTTCATCCTGAGAGTCTCCACCCAGAGTGACATTTATTTTGCTGACTGTATTGTAAGACTTTCTTCATCACCTTTTTCCCTACAGCTGATTTGCAGTGTAGGCATTTAACAGTCAATGACTGAAGGAAACCCTTTCCACTCAATAAACAAGTACTCGTATCTGCTTAGGGAAGGGAAGCCACAAAATTAGCTGAAAAGCAGCTAAAAACCAACAGCCTACACTCAAACCCTGTACTAAGAATTTCCATGCAAACGTATCTTATATTAAACTTTTTTTTAACACCTTTAAAAAATTCCATAGTCAGGTCGGATACCAGGAATATGGAAAGACCACCTAAAGTCTCCCTTCTATTTTACGTTAAAAAAAAAATCTAAATTGTATTTGTAATGCAAGTTATTTTTCCACGAATGCCATATTGTATATGCCATATATTTTTAATTTAATATTGACCTGTGACATTAAATAAATAGACATCTGCAGTACACGTATTAGAACTCTTGTACTTTTCTTCTGTCTTTTCGCTTTTCCTCCTCTCCGTCTTTCTACCTATGTCAAAAACTACATGAACTACGGTCATCCAGTCATGATCATCACAAAACATTTCACTTTTCGTGTTTTGTGTCATGGGCAGATACACTTGAAAGGCACTTAGATGGTGTCACTTTAGAAATATAGAAATGTTTGTTAAAAAATTAGAAATACTGATACACTTCTGAAGCACAGAAAACAAAGAGACTGGATGTTTAAGATTAGTTCTTCTTAATACTGTACACAGCAAATAAGAAGAGACAGATGGCAACCAGTGGACGGTAGAAGGTCACATGGGCAGTGACCTGTTGGTACCTGTAGGTAAGGTGCATAGCTAAAAGCCTGAGGGAGGGGCCTGAAGCCAGTTGCACCGTAGGGCAGGTATGTTAACGTCTGCTGGGATAGTGAGCTCTTGAAGATGTAGGGATCGTAGCAGTAATGCTACAGGTGTTAGGGAAGGAGGGGGTTCAATGAACACATGCATGTTATTTACAGTTACAAATACAAAAAGACTGTTAGTCATTAAGGCATTGTGAAGGTCAGCATTGAAATATTGATTTTGATTGAGCCATATTTACACAGTTGTGTCGTGGTGTACTCTTGGAGGGTTATGAAACCTAATGTCATGTAAGCGTAATAAAGAAGTTGTTACCAGTGTCATGACACCCATGCGGTCCATCTCTCTGTTAGGGCTGCGGGGAATGCGTCTGGGCGTTGACTGACCAGAGCCTGGAGGGGAACCGCCCAATGAGGAACCTGCACAGATTGATGGAGGGAGGGAGCCCATTGAGCGGAAACGTCCCCCGAGACTGTCGCCACTACCAACACGACATTCAATTTCCTCAGCGCGGATGGCTGCACTCTCCTTCTCTTCTTGAATCATTCTGCAACACAAAGTTAGGGGTTAAGTGTGTACTGTTTGCCTTCTAATGTTTTTTTACAGCTCTCTGGAATCTTGTTTCAGTGGCTTAAAAATAAAGGCTCAGCAAAACTATTTGCCCAAATGTATGAGTCATTAAAAAGCCTTAGTAATGTGAATTCAAAGAGCATCTTTTCAGTTATTAAAGACATACCTAATTTCATTGTTGATGGCATCCAGCTGTTCCTGTAGCATTAGGGCTAAGGTCTGCGCATCTGCCTGGCCAGCAGGGGACAGCAGGTCCACAGAGCTGAAGATGGTCTCTCGATCCTCCTCCAGGTCTGAGGCGTCCATGTCACTCTCAAAGGCCTGGGCCACGTTTGCCAGCACGTTGGCCTGCTGCATGCGCTCCCACTCCTGCTCATTCAACGTCTGCACCTGATGAGAAAAACACAGGTGTGAGACCCAGAGAGACTGAAGCAGACGGAGGATAAGATCCAGTTAGCAGATGTAGGAAGGAATAAATAATAAAAAAAAAAAAAAGAGGACCGGACACAAATGAAAAACAGAGAGATGCTTGACATAAACCACAACACACACATTGTTCCAGAGAAAAGACTTACATGTCGCTGATGTCCACACAGCAGAAAGCAAAATAGAAATGGAAGAAAATCAGAAATAAAAAAAACAAGCAGACAAAGAAGAAAGCTCCCCATTATCACGATTTGTGAAGCAATTCTTCACACACAATATATACAATTAAAAATATGTTATTCTGCACCATCTATGGCAGCATATTGTTGTTTTTGATAATGTTTTATGCAAGGTAACATTTACATTATTAAGTAAACATGCCTGCCATACAAGTAAATGTTTACGGTGTATAAATAAACCCTTTTTTTGGTTCCTTTAGTGGAAACCTATTTAAAAGAGTATTAAATGACCAATCTGCTGCTGCATAAATTATTAATCAGTAAACACCGACATGGGGCAAGTATTGAGCTCAAATTTCATGACTGTTGTACATGTGCAGCAGCAGGTGAGCCTGAGGCTAACCTTGGAGGGTTCGTCCCGCAGGGCAGCCACTCGTCCCTTCTGAGGTCGCCTCAGCACCAGAGCACTGCCATAATGGTCAGAGTTACTATCCAGGAGTGAGGAGGCTGACACTGGATACCTGAAGTCTGGTGTGCTGCCCAGCTGAGATCGCCTGGGGAAGAGAATAACAGAGTGAGAAGGAGGTCAAGAAGAAAGAGGTGGATTACCCCTCTCTTAAGAGTCATACCCATGGAGAAGAGAGTTACTTCTGCTCCGACCCTGGTCATTTTCTGCCCTTAAGGTCTCAATTTGGATCAGTAGTTGCTCCTGTTGGAAATAAATATGATGAAATATATTCATGTAAACTAAAACTATAATATACACTCAATCAATGGAACATTTATATTTCCACCTTGTCATGATGAGAGTCCTCAACTAACTTCTTGGTGTGATCCAGTTCACGTATTAGTGCATTCTGAAGAGTAATAACACAGTTTTGCAAAACTTAAAGTGAAGTATTTAGGTCATTTTTATCACTATAAGCACAATGGTTATAATGTAGGCTTTACATATGGCCTTTCTTACCTTGTCCTCCAGGGCTGACATCCGCTCCTTGAGATGTAGTTGAAGTCTCTCATTAGACTCTGACAGAAGTTTGTCCACTGTCTCTGACAGACGCCTGTTGTGCTCCTCATTCATCTTCTCTCTCTGTCGTGCCTATAACAGGATAAAAATAAATTCAATAAAACAATAATCAATGAGAATAAAACTGTACAAGTTTCTTATGTTCCATGTTACTTACTCTGAGAAGTTCCTGGTTCTTCTCCTCAAGCTGAGCCTCCATCTGTTTTAGTCTCTCCTCAACATTACCATGGCGCTCCTCAGCCTGGTCAATAAAGAAACAATTAGAAAAGCAAACTCCTTGTTAATATGACATTGTGTTTGACACCACACCGCAACAAAATGCAACCTCTATATTTAACCCATCACCAAAGTGAACAGTGGGCAGCTCTGAGCGCCTGGGGAACAGTGTGTGGGGACGGCGCCATGCTCAGCGGACCTAATTGGTAACTTGGAAGTTGGTATATGTTGGATTCAAACCTGGAACCCTGCGGACTGCAGTCCGGTTCCCTAACCACCAGGCCACCACTGCCTATTACCTCCAATTACCAGTTCAACCATGTCACAAATGACAAGGACAGTGTTTGCAATAGTATTAACTTAAAATGTATTCTAGACCAAAACATTAAAACATAGCTGAGTAAATCAAAATAAAGGACACTCATTCTTATTCCCTTATTTAGCAAATTCCCAGATGGTAACAAGAAATGACTCATCATGACTCAGATGTTACTGGGAGCCAGCTGTAACACTAATAAGGTGCTGTCTTGCCTGAGTGCATGTTTAGCATGAGCTTCCTAGAGACAAAGACACAAACTATAAATGGATAAAAACACATGAGCCAATTCTCTAAATATAGGTCCCAGTAGATATTTGGAGTAAGATAAACAATGGCTTCCTCAGTGGCTTCCTCTGGGAGCTCCTTTCTGCTGCTGCATACAGGAACTAATTAGGGAAGGTATGTCAAGAAAAAAAAAACACTAATTGGCAGTTACAGGGAAGTGACGGAGGCCAAACCCAGAGTATGTGAAAAATCTATTCACTTTAGGGATTCTTTTGTCATTCTGATGGTCTTTTTAGAAAAATTCACTCAGCTGGTTAAACTTAACCAAAAATTGAGTGTACAATTTATGGTGCTAGAAAATGTTAGGATGCACTGATATCTGTTCTGCACAACCAGCTACAATGCTTTAAAAAATGTAAACCGATTTGTTCTCTCTTGTTGCTCTTATGCAGGTCAGAAGTCTTAACCAGAGCAAAAAAATCATTAATAACCAAAATTATCTATCAAAAACATGTGGAAAAGTGCTTCCTTCACTCGTGTAATTTTTCATATTTGCTTTTAGCAAACAATACTTCTTGAAAAGGAAAATTACATTTCCTACTTCTGCTTATCAAATATCAGATTCTACAACAGCTCGAGGGGAAGCATACACCAGATTTAAATTTCCTTCTCTGTAGATTTTTGTAGACCATTTGGTCTGAATAGTACTTTGCAGGTACATCAAGCAATATTTCGTGGTTTACCTTTGTGAGGGCTGCCACTCTCTGTGCAAGCTCAGCCTCCACCTCAGGAAGTGTTTCAGCTTTACGTATGGTCTGCTGCAGCTTCTGTTCAGCCAGCTCCAGCTTTTCCTGCAGCTGCCGGTTTCTGTCCTCAGTCTGTTAAAAAAAAAAAAAAAATCATGAAGTGGAAAAATTCATTAGTGGGAATGAAGGACTCCTTGTCTGTACTGTATCACAACTATAGACCTTGCTTTCAGTGAACAAGTGAAGGACGAGAATAAAACATGGTTTGAGAATGGTTCACTGTGGTATGAACAGGATAGAAGAAAGGATTCAGAAAAAAACAAAGAGAAATAAAACATAAATTCACCAGCAGAAGCTTAAAATTGAAGGAAATGTTTGAAGGACGGGGAACAGTGTCTTGTTTTGGAACACGGATGTAATTGTAGAACCTACTTGTCTAAAAAGGGAGTCTTTGTTAGCTACTTCGTTCTCCAGCTTGTCGTTGAGGTCATGGACTGAGGTAGCCTCCCGCTGAGCTGCCAGGTAGCGCTTCTCCAGCGTAGTGATCCTCTCCTCCATGTCGTCTTTCTGAGCTAATGACTTTAAACACAAAAACAAACCAGTAATGTACATGACAAAAAGGGTGAATGGTATGTACTTGCTATAGTAGTACAGATAATATGGAAACAGAACATGCTATTAGCTCTGCATGCATAGAATACCAGGTGGACTGCATGTCTCGATTTAAGTGTGACATGAAAATTGAAAACAGCAGCAAATTCATCAGCTGAATGTGTGTGAAAATCTCTGTCAGTGCAGAAAGTGTGACCAAGTTCTTCAGTGGCTCTGTGGTTTCTTAAACAAAGTTCACATCCATTAATTCATAGACTTGTGCTGTTTTCAAAAAGCTAGAAAAAAAACATTGTTTTAGGGCAGTTCTTTGTCAGCCACAGTGGGCCGTGGCTCTCACCTCTCTCAGGTCTCTCTGCAGCCGTGTGTTCATATCTTCAGATTTGATGAGGTCTTTTCTGGCAGTGTCCAAGTCTTCCTCCAGTTCATTAATACGCGACACCATGGCAGCCATGCGCTCTTTCATCTGGCCCAGATCAGCTGATTGGCGGTCCACCACGTCTTGGAGTTCGCCAACCTTCCCGAAGCCCGATAAGGACTCGTCCTCCTGACTCAGTGAACCATCCGATGACCGCTGTGTGCGACACAACAGAACTCGTTTTTAACCTTCAGTGTTTGAAGTCTCAATAATGTCATAGTGGAATTAACACAACAACAACAACTAACTCTCAGTTGATGGACAACATCATATCTTGCTATTACTTTTAAGTGGACTGCACAATGATATGTTACTTTGGTGGGTAAAAAGCTCATGTTTAGCTACAAAAACTGCTTTCATTTATGTAAGTTGACAAAATAAAGATAAAAATTATATCTGCACATAAGATCTTAAGTGTTTTCTACCGCTGTTCTTTGAACTCACCTTGCCATTTGTGCTGGGTGCATTTTCAGAGTTGTGGTTCACCTCACAGGTTCCATCGGCCAGCCCTCGCTTCTGTATGGTCTGCTCCCTGAGGTATGCCAACTTTTTGAAAAAAAAAAATAAATAAATAAATAAATAAAATGTGTATATATGTTGAATTAGTCAGTTGACTAAAAATTATGTTATCCAAACAGAACAGCATTTAACAAGTTGTCTCTATTATTATTATATGTATGGTGTGCCTTGTTTCTTTAGTGGTTTTGTGGTTTTTAGTGGAGCACTGTGAAAACACCGCACAAAAACAAAGTCCCACAAAATAGCAGAAGCAGTGATGCTAAAGAGCTGAGTGATTTATTTTATGTGCATGCATCTGTGTGTGTGCGTGTGTGTGTGTGTGTGCAGGCTTCCAGGCTGACTTTATTGAACAAAGGACCACTGCAGCAAGAAGCAGAGAGGATATCTAGGACACTTTCCCAAGATCCTTTGGGTCTTTTGTCAATCCTAATCTCATTCAATCTACAAGCGCCTGGAAACCCTCCTCTTTTCACAGGATAGCAGTATTTTTTATATCACATCTATGAGCCAAAAGGAAGAGCATTTTTCCTTTTGGCTCATTCTTTCAGGGGTTGACACAGCGCATCAGCGTTTTCTATTTTGCCTAATTTGACTCCATCTCCAACTACCTGCACATCTTCCCTCACTGCAACCATAAATCTCCGATTTTTTTTATACACTATCCTTAAATGACTAGAAGTGAGTACAGTGCTTGAGTCTTTAAAAAATTCCTCTCTTACAGAATATTTAACAATAGTTATTTATCATATAAATCACTGGGTTCCATATATGTTTTAACATTAGCAGGCAAATGTAAACAAACAAACTAAACATTAGAAAATATGTAAAATACATATAGAATTTGGCTGATGTTTACAAAAACCCTATGCAACACTAAACAGAAGCTTCTAGCAACTGAATTTAAGAATTTAAACAACTCAAAACCCGAACTTTATATATATTCCTTAATTGGGTATATTTTGGTTGTGGTGTTCAGTCAATAAAATTCAGAAAACGGTAGAAAATGTCAATCAGTGGAGGAAAAGTTTTACTTTTATACGTAACAAACCAAATATGTCATGATTCACTGCAATTAGCGGCGCAACACTCATCAAATTACCCACTAATTATTGTAGCTCTACTTCACATTAAACCAAACGGACATAGTTTATTAACAATTTTCTCTATGCTCCAGACCAGATGAATGCTCAATACAACACAAAACTACAGCCAACAGCATTTATAATGATCTCCAAACTGAGTGGAAAATTGATCTCCACCAATCCCATTTTATTTAACTTACTTCTTTGCGTGACATGGTGAGCTGCTCCTCCAACTCACTGCATCTTTCCAAAGCAACACGTAGCCTTTCCCTAACCTGGAAATCAGATCAAACAAGAATAAAGTAAAAAAAAAAAACAATGCAGACTATTGTCAAAACACAAAAAAATTCCTATGGAACATGTACCTTTTCGTCCAGGGCTTTGTGGTGTTCAAAAAGTGACTTTAGGGCTTTGAGAACCTCAACTTCACTAGAGACTCCTGCAGGAGACTGGGCCTGCCTCTTCACTACTGTCATCCTTAGACTCCGCTCATGACGGGACACCAGGCACTCCAGGTGCTCCAACAGTAGCTGGACACAGTAACATTACAAGGGACAAACCAGAAGAAAATTATCGCGAGTAAGAAATAAAGTAATAATAAAGTATTAGGAGAAACTATATATATGTATATTTATAGTTTACAGTATTTTAATATCTGTTATACATCAATGGTATTTTTCTGTCATATAACAAGGTGTTATAAAAATAAAACAAAAAAGATGGAAACATGTTTATTCAATAGGGATGCACGTAATTTATGCCACTGGCAAAGATGACACTGAAAAAAAATAGGAGAGAACTCAGAACTGTCTATTATGGAAATAATCAACATTCGTTGAGCCATTATGATGAGTCTGCATTTTGCAACACCCACGACCTGTGACAATACTTTGGATTAGAGCATAGAAACTGAGTTGTAATCCAGTGTTGTGACAACCAGATACACCCAAAACAGAAACCTGTAGGAATGTGGCTCAGATTTGCACAAGACAAACATTTCCCAGCATTAGTAATGAGCCTCATATGTAATATATGTTTTGTTGTCACAATCCTAGACACTGTTTCAAAGGAAACGATTCCGTGCACGTGGTACCTACCCTTGTGTTATTTCTCTCTGCCTTCAGCTCCGCAATCTCCTCCTCTTTCTCGAGAAGCTGCTCACGGCAGATGTTTACCTCCTTGGTTAGTGCAGCAAATTCCTAAAATACAAGTAGAAAGTCAATGTCATTCCTAATATCCAAATTTATTGTTCTGTGGCACTGTTCAAGTGAAGATAGGAACAAAACTGAAAATTGTGAGTAATCTGTTTTTAACTATTACTGTGTTGGATAGCAACAGCTGCTATCTTCACCTGTGGGAATTTATACACATTTAAATCAATGTGTAACTTGCACATCACTGAGATGACAGATTAAGTCAAATCATTTTGATCATTAACTCGCCCTCGTCTCTGTTGTCAACCACACCTGCAACAATGAGGTCATATTAACATCACAAAATGGAGATGAACACAACACCTCCAGTCTGCGTGTCAAAGTGCTTACTTAAAGTATAGTTGCTCAACAATGGAGGAAAGGAACAGGAGGAAGGATAAGAATGTGTGATGGAGAACTTTCAAAGAGACTTCATTAGGTGTACATTTAAATTGGTTTTATTTTCCTGTTTATTGGCTCAAAAAAATCTTTGTTCACCTTCAGGCCCCCCACACATGTATATTTTTTGCCATTCCCAGACTTTTTGCTGTGTTTTAAGCTGTGGGGGTGTTTAAGTGTGTCCTCTTTAACTGTATTAGAACACTTTTTCTCTGAGTTTCTCCAGTATTTGGCTGCTCATCTGAAGGAGTCAAACAGAGTAAGCGATTGGCTGCTGTCAGGGTCTCCACTCTCTGTTGGCCAATGAGAGTTCACAGTAGGCCAACCCAGAGGTAATTACAGAGTGGCGTACTAGCGACATTCCAAGGCAGATGTTGAGGTTGACTCATAGAGAGACCTTCAGATGTAGATAAGACTCCATATGAGATTCTGGACATTCCTGTAATTTGGTAATTTTTGATCTACAATGGCCGTGCACATTTAGAAATATTATTAAAATCTTTATACAGCGGGGCATTTGAAAGTATTTCTTCCAGACAAGGCAGCCTGTTTCCTTCCATTTGCTGGAGAGACTGGTGCCTGGTTCAGGGTGGGTGAGTGACACGATGGTCAGAAGTGGCCTGAGCTGGTTGTAAGAACAGGGGAGGGGATTAGGGAGGAGGGGTTGGAGGAACATTACTGTGTGTGTGCCAACCTATTAAAGGCACAGTGCATAAAAACACAAAACTCATGTCTATCTGAGAATAATCAAATCTTGGGAAAGGATTTGTGTTATAAAAATAATGTAGTGTTGATTTCTTCTCAGCAGCTAATTTAGGTTCATTCTTTGTCCAGATTTTTTCATTAGTTGCCCAAATTTATCAATGGCTAAGACTAAAACAAAGCTATTTTGTAACTTCACAAGTCATTTTCTTCTTTAAAAAGTCTCAATGACGCTTGCAGCGATTTAGCAACAGCCGGATCCCCTAATCTGCACGCCTGTACCAAGAAATAATCCAAAATACAAGACAAATTTTCTGTCTGTAAAATGTCCAACACAGTAGCACTAAAACCGGCATTAACACAACACATGGGCCTTAAAAAAGATGACGAGAATAAACCCAGAGGACAGGAGCTGGTTCCAGACGAGCCAGCTCAGTTTGGGAGAACACACTAAAATATAATGCAGGATCTAAAAAGAGAGAGACGCTGAGAGAAAGAAAGGCGGAAAAAAAAGAGGAAAAAAGGCATCCAAGAAAGCAGCACTTGCATTTGTAGAAGCTGCTGACGTGTGAGGGAGCTGCTCTGGAATGTTTGTGCATTCCATGCGAAGGGTACATTCACAAGAACAGGGGGAACAAGAGCAAAGACCTGCTTCTGTTCTGCTTAACCTGTCCACACCGGCCCTCACACCCAGAGTCACTACAAACACCACAGCTGTAAAAAATAAAAAAAAAGTCACTACTCATCATGTGGTCAAATTTTGATTAAACAGGACTCACACAGCTTCACCAGTTGAAGACTGATAAGTCATTGAAATATACAAGCAAATACTTCATGTAAATGTTGTTCTTCTTCATCTCCAAATGCAATAATTCAAAACCAGGTTTATCTGAATTTCTTTGTGTTTTATGTAAACACTTTTTGCACTGTAAAATGCTGGCTTTTTCATTACAGAGATCAGACTTTGTTCACTCAGACATGCCTTTAAGTGTGAGATTGGCATTGATAGATTTATCAAGAGAGTTAAACTGGCCAAAGATGAATAAAGAAGATGTTAATGTTTGCTTTGTTTATAAAAAAAAGAGAACATTTAGGAAAGGTTCCACCAACGTATGGGTCGAAATGTGTTTCGTTTTATTGATAATTCAAGATTGTTGAATTTCCATTTAATGAAATCTGTACTAGAAAAGAAAAAGCCATGTCCAAGTCAACTACAGGAGCTGGATGCTGCTTCAACCAGGGCTACAGACGGCCGAGCCGATCAGCAGCTGCTTATACATCATTAAAAGGCAGGAACATGATCTCTTTGGTTTAAACTTAAAACCACAGCAAGTTAGGAAACATGAGTCAAAACATAAGAGACACCAACAAGGTGATGAACAAACCTTTGAGCGACGGCTATGAACAACATTACCAGCAAATACAGTCAGAATCTATCGTTTGTTTGTTTTTTTAAATAAAACTTCTGTTTTAACATATCAGCATTGTATTATCACATCAGTGGATTGTTCTTCTGAGAAAAACTGTTTGGTGAGAATGTCAATAAACTAGTTTAATGAACTAAGATGCCTGACAGCACTGAACACCCAGTGGGTCAATAATTAGGTAAATACAAAGTAAGCAATACAGCAGAAGGGTGTCTTCTGGACACTGGCACCACTTCATCTTCAGCGTCGCCAAAGATCTGTGAGAGTTTCCAGCCAAAGGTGATACTGAGAGCTAATAATGTAATTTAGTTCCGGAGATAAACATGATTCTCAAACACATTGGTGTTTTTGTTTGTTAAACATGATTAATTTCAGGACAACAGTGATGGCCTAACAATTAAGGAAGCAGAACCTTTGGGGCCTCGGGTTCAAATCCTGTACCTGCCAGGTTGCCACTGAGGTGTTCTGAGCACAGCACTGTCCCAGCCCACACAACTTCCAGTGGGCTCATCACCTGCTGCAAAAAGCTCATGATATGGCTCAATGTGTTGCCCCTGCTACCCGGTAACAGATATGCAGATGAAGATGAATGAAGGAATAATCCATTTCACAATGAAAATGCATGTAAGCCATACTGGTATTGCTAAATGGTAAATCAAACAAGGACGCTTAAAAAGTCCCCGTCAGCACTATTCTCTTAACCACATTTTTTTGTTTTATCTTATTCACAGAAGATAAAGGTTTGTCCCCTCACCTGTGGTAAGGCAGTGTTGAGTTGTCTCTGCAGTGAATCTCTTTCGTGGCTCACTTCATGCAGTTTGCCCTGTGTCAAACCCAGATTTTCCTGAGTCTCCCTCAATGTTTCAAGAAGTCGGTCACGCTCCTCCAGCATGGACACCATGAGAGACTCGAAGTGACCCTCTGAGTCCGACTGCAACGGGGAGCCGGAACCCCGCCGACCGCTACCGCCTCCCCCGCCAGGTCCTTCAGCCTCGCTGATGGTGGGCATCACCTCACACATCATCTATGGAAAGCAGAAAAAAAAGAAAGCAAACACATAAACACACAAATAATAATGATGAAAAAAAAAATCCACATAATTCCATTATCAAATAAAAGAACTGTTTTATTGAAGACAAACATAAGACAAGCATAAAGCAGCAAGTTGTAATTCCCCTAGGAATGTACTCTAATGCAGTGGTACCAACACAGGTCCGTGGGTGACTTGGTGCCGGTCCACAGAGAAATAATGTTTCCTTTTGGCCCCATCTGGCTACTACTTAGACCTGATCCATATCTATAATGCAACTTTATTTGATTAGGAAATATTTTCTCAGTGAAGACAACAACAATAAACTCAAAATGACACACAGTCATTGATACAAGATTCTTACTTTTTATATCGGTCTGCTAGCAGAAAGTTATAGGCGTGTGTGCACTTGGGAAATCCTTGTTTTGCCCATGCACAGTAGGGTAGGAAAATATTGCAGAACACCGGAAATGTAATTTTTTAAAGAGGTATTTATCTGTCAAAACTTAACAACCTGTCCGTGAAAATAGTTTGAGAAATTAACCGGTCTGTAGCGCAAAAAAAAGGGTTGGGGAACACTGCTCTCGTGACCAAAATCTTATGTGATTAAAGAAGGATTTCAACCTGTAGTGTTTGCAACAACTAGCCTGTCTTAACCAAACATAAACCTAAGGGATGAGATTGATGGCATAAAAATGATACGCTATTAAAATGTGAAAGTCAATTACAGCAATACACCAGACCAAAGGGCTGAGGTCCTGTGAGACGACTGCCTGACAAAAAGCCAAACATCATGTGAGCAGGATTTTACATACACCAAGGAGCAAATGAGCTACAAAAGTGGTAAGTAGTGTCAAAGCCGCAGGAGCGTTTCTTTCTTTAAAGATGCATCAATGGCAATTTTAATCTTATTACTTTCAATTTTTAAGTATGTGTGACTTATTAAAAGTGAAAAAAAATTATCAAATATAAAAATTCTATCTGATACAGACTGTAACAATTTTTAAACACCTAAATCTGACAACTTTAACAAAAGAAATGTTAAAATTTTTTGTCATGAGTAATTAGAGAACAATTCTTTAGGTAAAGTATTTGTTGGTGCCATCAACACATTAGCTACAGCATATGTGGATGAGCTTCTCCTCCTGTTCTCTGACACAGAGCTTGTGCCAAATGTTCAGCTGTAAAACCTGTAATACGTGTGCTGAGTGGTTGGTCATTGGTCAACGCTAACTGTGTCAACACTGGCAATTCCAATCATAGACCATTCAAACAGCAAATTGTGATCTGATTGTCAGTGTAAAAACAACACAAAGACATCAGTGTTGTGTCAGGTAGTTCAAATAAATGCGATAGTTCAACAAATGTATCTTAAATAAGATCAGATTTGATTTCAAAGTAAACTTTAACAAATCTGACCTGAACTATTCGGTGCGTTAGTAGTTTAATTAAAGAACAATCCAAATGAGTTCCTAAGTGCAGCTTTGGACAGTGTCAGAGCACAATACCATGACTGATGTTGACTTTTTTTTCTCACAAATTTGATAGTTTCTTTTGTCTACAGAATGTGTTATTAAGCACCAGCTGCTTTGTATAGAACAAAACCGTAATGAAGGTTGTAATCAAACCCAATATGAACCACTGTGGAGAGAACAGGGATTTAAAGTGGTTTAAACCAGTGGTTCTTGACCCAGAAGTGGGTCACGGACACGTTCTGAATGGATTGCCATCAGCTCGTCACAAATCAGCTTAATAATGTGAATCTGCTGTTGAGCATGTGTTTTATTTTAAAAAATCTCGTATTTTGAAAGGCACAATCTACTGAATAAAATGTGAATATTAAAAGAATCAAAGGATTTTTAGAAAATTAATTGTATGAGTGGGTCGCAACTTAATGAACACAGGAAAATGTGGGTCCCAGAGTGAGACCAGTTGAGAACAACTGGTTTAAACTGTTAAACAAGATTTTTGTGCAAAGTTGTGTGATCTCTTAAAAAATGTACATATAGGTTGGGAGAACATGCTAAAGATGTTGGAACATTATGACACCTGAATAATAATAGTTATAATGTGATTTTCTTTTATTTCCCAAGCTTACCTTTGATTGATCACGTTATTCCAGATGTTTATTTTCAGGTTTTAATGTGATGTAAATGTCAACAAAGGTGATCCCAAGCAAACAGTCATTCAGAAGATGGGTTGTATTCCATTAAGAGGCCGAAAAACATTGAGTATAAATAAAAAAAAGACTTCTCCAGGTTTAATAACTGAATATATATTCGATATTAAATCCCTACTAAAGTGAGAGGCAGCTTTTCCCCAACTGAGGCCCGGCTAATTCAGTTAGCACGCTAGCATGTTGTCGGCTGGTGAGTCGATGCGGATTTGTCAGTAAAGTGTCTTTATCTTTGCTCTTCATAACGATCCATCGCCGGAAAACCAGAGTGAAAATCGGCAAAAATAAAATCCAACAATTTTCGCTGATATAGTGAGAAAGTTAGGGTGACGTGGAAACACTTTTAGCCCTGTTAGCTTAAGCTAATCTAAACACTATTTCATGTAGTAAATATATTTAAAAACACTTAAGCAATAACCTAAATAAAATTCTATTTGGTCGAAAATGTCTTCTCCGTGTATACCACTCAATAAAACTGTTTTTAAACCCATAAAAGTGGGCAGCGGCGCTCTACTACGATGATTAATCTCCCCCGGTTTCGTTAGCCCAGCGGATAAAGGCTTTAGCTTCCCCTGGATGCTGTGGAGTCGCGTCACCGAATCACGACCCAAAAACTTCCAGCGAACAATCGGTGTCTTCGGTCAGAACTCCAGTTTTCGGATCGGAAACTTTATTCCATTTTTCAACGTTCCAGATGACGAGGTTTGATCAATATTTCCCTCTGTCATCTGTCCGGTCCTTCCCTGTTGCTACTGCCTGCAGCCTCGGCAGTCGGGACGATCAGTGGTGGTGGGCTCCGCTTGACTGGTGTCTCATTAGCCTGGAGTCGACGGGAAGAGCGGCGTCCCAGGGCCGGCAACAGGAGGAAGGGAGAGGGGGAGGGGAGTGCTAGAACCAGAGCAGTAAACCAGGAAAAAAATCCTACTGCCAAAAGGTGGAATAATACAGAATGGAATCTAGCCAAGTTCGATGTCTGGGATTATAAAAACCGTATCAACTGTATTAATAGTTGCACAATGTATTCGAAAATAAATGAAATATTGAAAATTCAGATTAACCTTAACTTCAACAAGTAAAACAATAACATGAGAATAGTAAGATTTTTTTTTTGGCAAAATATATCTCAGGGATACAACTGAGATAAATAATGATAGTAAATATATTCACTCACCAGCGCAATCCTTAAAAATTCTGACAAAGTTGCCAATTTGTTTTTAAACCCAAACTACAATTCAAAATAATTTAAAAAATACTATTCTAAAAAATCCAGATGTCTCCTTCAGGTGTCAATTTTTTAAGTATATCTAAACCCATCAACCTAACAAAACACAGTCAAGCACTGAAAGAGTGAAATAATTGACCATCACAAACAATAAGCTGACGGTGCGAATGAAATGATAAGTATCTGTAGACTGCCATCTTGTGGCATATTTATACACTACAACAAGCTGTCTAAACATGGGTGCTTGGCTGTTCTCTTTAACACTGTTAGTATTTATTTATATATGCTGTACTGTGCTAGACACACACACATACATATATAATATTGGTAGATTTTAAATAATAGTATATTTATAAAATAATAATAATAATAATATATGCTTGTTGTTATTATAAATATCATTTGCAAGAAGATTTTTATGTCCTTTGTACTTTTACACTGTCACACTCAATAGTGCACATCTTGTTCTGCAAAGGATTTGTAAGAAATAAGGTCTTTTTATCAGAGTTAAGACAACAGTTGCACTTTGTCTGGATCCTTTATTAAAGCAAAATCAGTATAAATGGATGCAGTATCTGAGTGGACAACAGATAACTCATAAAAAATGTGATTTAGATTAGAGAAATTACAGAGAGGTAAAAAAAAAAAACATCAACAAAAGACCACCAAATAATCAACGTGAAGATTAATTTTACCTTTGGATTTACCTGCATTTTTAAAAGACAAAATTGTATTATTGCTATTGTGAAACTTTGCATGTAGTCTTAGCTCAGGCTTTTTGCCAGTGTTGAATTTTCTTTTTAAAGAATGCAAAGATGCAGCTTTATACATGGTGCCGCTGCACTAATTCTCATGAGATGGCAGTGGTTGGTATTTGATCTTGGACATTTTGGCTTTGTACAGGACCACTCCACACACCATGCCAACAGCAGCCAGAAGACAACCAGCTATAAACACCATGTTCAGGTTCAGGTTCCCGGCCACTGGAAAGATGACAAACACAGACAGGGTTGACAACTTGTCCAAGTATCATTTTGACAGATGAGCAAACAATGAGCAGCAGCCTCTCATACCTGTGGATATGCTGCTCTCTGCTGCCCTCCTGAGGCGAAGAGGACCCTGGGAAACAAAGTGACTGGCAGACTGGATCACCGTCTCCCTCCTTCTGCGCTGATGGCCTGGTTGGGTGGGGTTGATACATCCCCTGGAGCACCTGGTGTTGTTGTTTCCTGCTTCACACATCATGACTGAACAGCTTATGTAGACCTGAGACACAAAGAAGTGTGGTTTATCAAGAGCAGCTTTACCCTATACCCAGTCCACAGGGGTTTGCAGGGTGGAACTGCTTCCCCATTGGTTGAAATAAGTGACAACATTGAGACTATATTTTGGCAAATACAAGTAGTTTAAAATAAATGTACTGTATCCTATGTCACCTCCATCTTTGACCCACTCCAAACACTAGAAGATTATTTTTGTCATATAAATGTGTTTACAGACTGCAAACATGAAATCTCACAGTAATCAGATTTTTTTTATTTCATATTTTAATTACCTGATCGTGCATGCCGATGAATTTGAATGCCTCAATGCTGAACCTAAATTGATCACTAGAGCTGGGGTAGACTATAGCAGTAGGATCCACTAGACACCTGAGTCCAATCAAGAGGAAGAAAGGAAAGAAAAAAAAACATTTATTTTGATCACAGAATCTCAGAATTTGGTTAAACTAATCCTACATTAGGAAACTTCAACATATGTTGTTACTGGGACTGTGGGAGTAACACATGTGATTAATTTCTTACCCATTTTCCAAGAGGGAATAGACTGGGTGGTAGTTTGGATTGTCATACGGTGCAGCACGGCAGGATTCCACAAACAGCACAGTGTTGTTGATGGAAGAAGTGGCCTGTATCTGCATGTAAATCCTGCTGCCTAGGTCGTATTCCAGGGGGTATGAATTTGGATCAATCATATCATTGTACTGGGTGTTGGGGTAGAACTCGAACTGATAGGTGAAATGTCCGAAGCCCCGGTCCCAGACTGAGATGGTCTTCCTGTGTGTCAGGAAACTCTGGGTCACGTTTCCTCGTTTGGGGTACTGACAGTAGAACTTCACTTCCAGCAGGTGCTTCCTGGTGATCAAATCTCCATGGTTGTCCACTGTGGTTATTTCATTCTTAAACATCAGGTAATCATCATCTTCCTGCGAAGGTAGAGCATAAGATATGTTCTACATCCTTAAAGAGTGAGTGTGAGACAAATAGAAAACAACATCTGACAGTGGGTTCACCTCAATCTGAGTCCCACAAGCATTAAGGGGGACGACACCAATGATGTGAGTGTTGTTGGAGTGAGTCTGAAGGCTGCACAGGGTGTTTGATGGATCATTGAGCTGCAGATGATCTTCATGTAGTCGAGGAAAGGAAGCTTTCTCCACCATCACTGTCATCGAGGACTCGTGGCAGATCACGTGAGATTGAACTGGAAAACAAAGGTTTTTACCAAATTACGAAGCTTCAAATCATTGGCTGGTTTTTGCATGAACCCGTCCTACTCACCTTGCGTGTTCCTGACACTCACTCGAATGCATCTCATCTCAGACTGATAAACACGGGAACTGAAAACAACAGTAACAACTATTAAAGCTCCAAATCATGATTTTCAAAGATGCCTGATTCATTTAGATCTTCTTGATGAATGTCAGCACATGAAGATACAGGCTGGTGGTTTGGCTGCTGGGCATTTGCTGCCTGACACACCTAACCCTCTACCCTGTCTCTTATACACATCTTGCAGGGTGCATCATGACTGAACAGCTTATGTAGACCTGAGACACAGACATGAACAGTTATTCTTACAGTAGTTGTTATCGTGCACGTTGAATACAAGAAATTATCTCTTTGTCTGATTTTGTGCCTTTTCTATTTTTAAAAATATAATTAAAAATTATTTATATAATAAATATAAGAGCATGCGCATAAAAATTGTAATAATGAAACACAATCATTTTCAATCTCTTGATTTCATCTTCTGATTACCTGATCATGCAAGCCAATGAATTTGAATGCCTCAACGCTGAACCTGAACACATCACCAGGGCTGGGGTAGACTACGATAGTTGGATCCATCAGACACCTGAGTCCAATTGGAAGGACAGAATAACATTAAAATAAATAAATAAAATAACTTTAAAATAAACTTCAAATTAGTTTATTTTCATTGTAGCCTAGCATTTATGTACATGACGTATTCACTTAAATAAATTTGCGATTTTATCTTTAAATTCAATGGTAACCACCTTAACTAGCATCTATTGTCCAACTAATATTACTTAGTGCACTTCAGAATTTATTTTAAATCCTCCTTAAATTAAAACTGTCAGAACAAACTGTTATTTTATTTATGTTACTGTATGAATGACTGTGAGAGTACAATTTATTTGATAATCTACCGAGATTAACTCACCCATTTTCAATGAGGGAGTGGACTGGGTGGTAGTTTGGATTGTCATACGGTGCAGCACGGCAGGATTCCACAAACAGCACAGTGTTGTTGATGGAAGAAGTGGCCTGTATCTGCATGTAAATCCTGCTGCCTAGGTCGTATTCAAGGGGGTATGAATTTGGATCAATCATATCATTGTACTGGGTGTTGGGGTAGAACTCAAACTGATAGGTGAAATGTCCGAAGCCCCGGTCCCAGACTGAGATGGTCTTCCTGTGTGTCAGGAAACTCTGGGTCACGTTTCCTCGTTTGGGGTACTGACAGTAGAACTTCACTTCCAGCAGGTGCTTCCTGGTGATCAAATCTCCATGGTTGTCCACTGTGGTTATTTCATTCTTAAACATCAGGTAATCATCATCTTCCTGCGAAGGTAGAGCATAAGATATGTTCTACATCCTTAAAGAGTGAGTGTGAGACAAATAGAAAACAACATCTGACAGTGGGTTCACCTCAATCTGAGTCCCACAAGCATTAAGGGGGACGACACCAATGATGTGAGTGTTGTTGGAGTGAGTCTGAAGGCTGCACAGGGTGTTTGATGGATCATTGAGCTGCAGATGATCTTCATGTAGTCGAGGAAAGGAAGCTTTCTCCACCATCACTGTCATCGAGGACTCGTGGCAGATCACGTGAGATTGAACTGGAAAACAAAGGTTTTTACCAAATTACGAAGCTTCAAATCATTGGCTGGTTTTTGCATGAACCCGTCCTACTCACCTTGCGTGTTCCTGACACTCACTCGAATGCATCTCATCTCAGACTGATAAACACGGGAACTGAAAACAACAGTAACAACTATTAAAGCTCCAAATCATGATTTTCAAAGATGCCTGATTCATTTAGATCTTCTTGATGAATGTCAGCACATGAAGATACAGGCTGGTGGTTTGGCTGCTGGGCATTTGCTGCCTGACACACCTAACCCTCTACCTTTGTGCTTGTGTGTTCCTCTGAACAACTCCCTGTGCGAACTTGCCTCAAGGTTGTTTTCATGGTGTGACCAAGGGCTGGAGATACGGGATGGGTCATGGGAATAATTGGGTTCATCACAAAACTTAACTTCAGGTTGACAGGGCAGGAATAAGCTGTATCTGCTTGTTTGGGACTAAGTGATTGTTTTGTATGATCTTATTTTGTTCCCTCTTTCCCTCCACTGTACAATAAGATTAAAGGACTCTATTCTGTAGTGGACCTTGTAGTTATTTAATGTTTCTGCCTTAATCACTACACACTCATAAGGACCAGCTGAGGATGATAATGTCCTAGAGCAGGGGTTGTCAAAGTGTGGGGCGGGCGCCCCTGGGGGGGCGTGGTGCGATGCTGAGGGGGGCGCATGTGACTCTGGGGAACATGCTTTTTTTTACAATTACAACTACAATAAAGTGTAAAGTGTAGGGGTTGAACTGTCCAAGCAGTGGAGCAAAAAAAAAAAAAAAAAAAAAAAAAAAAAAAAAAAAAAATATATATATATATATATATTTTACATATACTGTACTTTTTTTACACAGCTGCTAATGAAGTCAACAAACGAAAAAGAAGACTGACCCGTCCACTGCCTCCACAACAAAGCAGATTGGAAAATGATGTCCCAGGTCTTCTGGCTGAGGAGTCCACCTGATGTCAAACTCGTTGTGTGTGTTTCTGTGCTTTGTTGTTCCCAGGGGGGCACTCAAAATCACCTGTTGTATCCTTTTAATAAAATACACAAGAATATTGGGTTGTTGTAATCGGCTCGGAGAAATGATTTGTTGATGTGCGGGCTGCGTTTGTACTCACCTAGCATGTGTGGCTTCTGCTTTAACTCTGAACTCTATTTCCCTGTTGACCTCTGCTTGTAGTTGTGCTCCATTGGCAGGAGTTGGATAGAGAAACTTTGGCAGGAAGACTCCCTCTGTACATGTGGAGACTCTTTGATCCACTGTGACAAAGAAAGAAAAACTTCTTCATTTCTTTCCTACTGTTAGAAACTTTTTCCTTTTTTTTTAATGATCAGTACAGGTTAGTTCTGACCACAGGTCAACCAAGGAGCCATTTTACACAAACTTATTTGTGTTTCTGAAGGTCTTGGTATCTGGGACTTCATGTCCATCTTATAAAATGAATTTAAACATTGAAATATGTAAAGCAAGTCAATGCATTATTGCCTACCGAGAAAAGAAAACTGCAGTGGCAGTTGACTAAGGGGTGTAGGAGTGTTTGGTCCACTGGTAGAAGGAGACAGAGTTGTGGATGGGGTCGTAGTTGGGGTTGTTGGAGTAGGAGGAGTTGTAGTTGTAGTGTGCTGCTGCCACCACCACCTCCATGATGTGGTTGGGATTGCAGTTGGGGTTGTTGGAGTAGGAGGAGTTGTAGTTGAAGTGTGCTGCTGCCACCACCACCTCCATGATGTGGTTGGGATTGCAGTTGGGGTTGAGGTTGTTGGAGTAGGAGGAGTTGTAGTTGAAGTGTGCTGCTGCCACCACCACCTCCATGATGTGGTTGGGATTGCAGTTGGGGTTGAGGTTGTTGTAGTTGGAGGAGTTGTAGTTGAAGTGTGCTGCTGCCACCACCACCTCCATGATGTGGTTGGGATTGCAGTTGGGGTTGAGGTTGTTGGAGTAGGAGGAGTTGTAGTTGAAGTGTGCTGCTGCCACCACCACCTCCATGATGTGGTTGGGATTGTAGTTGGGGTTGAGGTTGTTGTAGTTGAAGTGTGCCACCACCACCACCTCCACGATGAGGATGTGGTTGTGGTTCCAGGTGGCGTTGTTGAAGCTGTGTTCCACCATGTGTTATATGATCGCCTGTTTCTACTGCCTGTTGTCAATGGAGCTCTTACGACATGAGAACCGTCGTCGTAGGACAACGTGATGTGTCGTTGTGGGAAATCTTCAACCACCAATTCAAATGCTGAAACAAAGTGGTTGAAAAAGGTGTTGTTGTAGTACAATGTACACGTGTCCTGAAAGTGAAAAAAAATATATATTAGATGTTGGGGTTAAGGATCAAACTGTTACAGAACAGAATTTTCTTCTCATGCTGTGTCCAACCTGATCTAAATGAAATCCTGACGGCTGGTTGCACCAATCGCATTCAATATGACGGATATTTCCATATCTGCATCGAACCCTGTCTTGATCAGGATCGAAGGCCATTATGTTGTATGATCTTGGACAGTTTTCAGGAACCCTTTGAGTCGACATATGAATCAGATGGTCACAGTCATGATAATAGTCCTCCACGGGTTACAAATGTCAATAAAACTTTATTTAAATTGGTGTAAAACCTGAAGATTTGAAGGTTCATTTACCTGAGGAAAGGAACAATAGCCAGATCAGGTGACCTGTTTGGTTGCTTGGTGTCAGATCTTGTCCCCAAATCAATTCTTGTTCTGAGATACCAGGAACCGTATCCATTGCGGGTACGGACCCAACAACAGCTGGATTTGCTGCAGAGTGAGATGGAAAATTAACAACACAAGATAAAAGATGACCAAAGATAATTAAGGTGATTAACAAATGAATGGAATAGTTTTAGAAAAAGATCTACTCCTTTAAGTACTTTTGAACAAGTGTTTCATGTATTCACAATCTTAGTGTAGTGTAAATATATGTTGAAATATAATGAACAATATATAATATTAGCATTGATTAATATTGACATAAAATGCATGTTAACAATAAACTCTTACCGTCTTTCAACAGGTCGATTGTTGCGTAGGGTTGTGGTGGTGACTGTTTCGGTATCGCACCACTGCCTGTTGCCTGTCTGTGTGTAATTGTTCCTTTCAGCTATGTGACTGCTGTTGATGTGGAAGCTGTTACAACTGGACCCGTAACAGTTCCAATTACCGTAGTGATAACAGCCGTCAAAAATGGCTCTGGTACGAATTTCCACCTGTAAACACATTCGCATAGTTTTCTTATAAAGTGGGTTTATGTCAGAGTGGAAGAACAGGAGAAAACTGTCCAGTGTGATCTCTGACAGAGGACGGTTATGGGTCGGTCGTGAGTCCAGCCATGATGGATGGATTAGAGACACTAGGAATAGACAGGAGACAGAGCTGGATGTGGAGCAGTTGAAGATGCTGAGATTCTCTTTAGGAGAGACAAGGATGGACAGGTTAGGAAATGAGGTCTTAAAGCAGACATGGGCAAACTAAGCCCCGGGGGCCGGATGCGGCCCGTTTGGCATTATAATCCGGCCCGCCAGACTTGTCCAAATTATACCTTTAATTTATATTATTGTTATCCTTCTACCTTTTCCCTGCAAAAACAGCATTTCCCCAATATATTGTCTCCAAGACGCTTAAAGCATTTGAGCTTTTATTCAACACTCATTGATCAAATTTTCTGCAAATACTCAATCTTTCTGATCCTGATCTGGCCCGTGACTCAAATTTTAGTACCACCTGTGGCCCGGGAGACAAAATAATTGCCCGGTCCTGTCTTAGAGGGACGACACAGACAGAGGAGTTTGGAAAAAGACGAGAGAAGCCAGATTGAGATGGTTTGGACATATTCAGAGGAGGAATGATGAATACATTGATAGAAGAATGATCCTAGAGATGGGGTGACGAGGTAGGAGACAAAGACTAAAGAGGAGACGCAGTGAGGGAGGACATGGAGGAAGAAGGAGTCAGAGTATAAGTAGAAGATACAGAGGACAGGGTGAGATGGACATTATTGATTTGCTGTAGCAAGGGTGAAGCTGAAAGAAGAAGACAAAAAAAAAAATCATCTTTTACTGTCTTTTACTTTCATTCAGAAAATGTGGGACTCTTTAGATGATTGTTGACCCACAACAACAACAACATATTTTTTCCAGACCTTGATATGATGTTAATGATATGCTATAATAAGAAATTACAATTGAGTTTAAATGAACTGCTTACAGTGTAAGTTCCATCTGGGTTTCTTCCTCTGTTGGTGAAGGTCTCCATCCCCCCATAGTGATGTGAAGCCACTGCCAGAGAGATCAGGAACTGGAGCAGGAGTAATGTTGTGGCTGCCATGTTGGCCACAAGATTCCTCTGTCCTACGATTCTCTGGTGCACTTGTTTATCTCGGGCGTCTTATATACTTGTCCAGCATGACGTCCCAGAAGTCTTCGTGCCATCTGCAATGGGAAGCTTTCTATTTTTTTTAATGCACAAACTGCTGAACCAGTTTCTTTTAACACATTCATTAAGAAAGAAACTGCCATGGTCTTTTTTTTTTGCAAGAATTTACAAGATGTTGAGTGTATGAGTTTACAGAAACATACAAAGAAACCATAATAAAATGAAAAAATAGTGCTTATGTTTTTTTGGGTAATAAAATTATATATTTTTTATTTTAGCCCTTAGTTTGTATAAGTGGACATTTTGATAAAGATACAACTTTTAGCTTGTTTGTTTACGTTCTCTAAAACAATAAAAGTGATTTAACAAAACACAAACAGAGTCAGTGTTAATTTTTAAAAATAATATTTTTCCGTTTCCCTAAGTATATCTTTCAGTTAAGGGGGGGGCAGAGGAGGGATAGTGAGGTGCAGGAATTTCAGAGCCTGTTGGACAAGGAAGTAAAAGCATAAGACAATGTGCAATTTCCAGCAAATGATATGATATAAATGAGATATGAAATACCCATATGTGATTGTCACGATATCAAGTTTGGTTCATTGCATTTGAAGAAAAATAATATGTGCTTATCCTAGAGGACATCTTTGATGAAATGTTACTGTATTTTCCCACAGCATCTCAGATTTGTCTGCTCGCAAAGAAGAAGGCACCAGAGAGGAGGACAGACAGATCATGGCTCATGTGTATAAATTGTTTTTGGAGGTGGTTATGAGAGTTTGTGTGTCAAACTGTGTGAGTAAGGTGGATTGGTCAATATTGGTGTTGATGCCACTTAAGCAGACTGCTCTACTCAGCACCTCCAAAGTCCCATCCATCCATCCATCAGGTCAATGGGGGCAGCAGTCTCCACAACCACTGAACAAATCACTCTCCACTGTGCCAGCTCCTTATGAACCTTCCTGACAGTGAGGAAACCACTGGAAGACATAACCTGGTTTTACCAGGATTTAATCTCCAGAAAAATTATTCTTGAGTCTAAGTTACTAAGTTACCCACTATTGTACGATTTTCCCTTGGACACAACAATGGGTATAGCATGTATAAAAGCTGGCCCCTTCTCACTATAGAGTTGCACTAAAAGTAGAGGACACCTTGTGTGTGATGTGCAGTGGTGTCTCCATGACAACCACAACATCCTGCACAACCCACTGAGATAGAGACTGGCCCAGACATGGGCAAACTAAGGCCCGGGTTTTTTGTTTTATTAATGCATGATTTGTGTTATAACTTGTGTCCCTTGAGTGAAAAGTTTGCCCATGCCTGGGCCTGTCCATTCCACGGACAAAACAAGGGAAGTCTCCATACATCTATGTGGGGTAAACTGTATATTAAGGAGACAAAACAACCACTCTGCAAACTCATGCCCCACCACAAGAGGGCCACCAAATCAGGACAGGACTCATCAGTTTATCTCCATCTTAGAGAAAGTCCTCTTCCAAGGGAGCAGTGTGTAGGGATATGCATAAAACCCTGTGGGCCCAAGTCTGAACTCCACTAAGACACCCATGCACAGTTTTCTGCTATATGCTGGGGCAGTTGGTGGCCCAGTGGTTAATGAAGCGGACTTGGGTCCGCAAGGGCCACCGTTCGAATCCCCCTACTGTGAAGTTACCGCTCTGGTGCCCTGAGCATGGTCCCCCCACACTGCTGTGTGAGGCATAATTTCCCAAAGGAGAGAGTTCTAAAAGAATAAAAAATATATACCTTATATATGCAGTATATATACCACAATAACTCCCATTCTCATCTAGACATCTGACCTTTCTCACTGCTCATCAACATCAGGAAAAGTCTCAAAATAGGTGTGACCTAAACAACTCTTCACACTTTTGTCA
The DNA here is from genome assembly GCA_016785265.1 of Paraplagusia blochii. Taxonomy (NCBI): domain Eukaryota; kingdom Metazoa; phylum Chordata; class Actinopteri; order Pleuronectiformes; family Cynoglossidae; genus Paraplagusia; species Paraplagusia blochii. Next base: position 52,871 of record JAFBJS010006879.1, read on the forward strand.
AACTGAGAAAGTAGTTGATGATGTAGTTCCTCAGTTGAGGCACAGAACATCTTTCAACCCCAAGACAAAGCCTTGTTGTTTGGTTATAAGTCAGTCGCTTATAACTAAACATCTCAAACACAATGGAAAATTGTTTACTTTCAGTTTCATTAAGTGCCGGGCTTTAGTAGATAAGACAGGTTGGTAGGTATGTAGGCAGTCATGCGAGGAGTGAAGGGTGGAGGAACTAGAAAGATAAAGTATGTAGAGTAAGTGAGGCAGAGAGAAAGATGGGTGAGGAGATAAAGTGTGACTCAACACTATGAACAGGCTTTGAGAACTGGATAATTGATTGTAGTTGATCGTCGACTAGATGCATTTTATGTAGTTTGACTATCATTCAGTTTAGAAAATCCCTGTTTTCTCCTTTTTATGACAGGATAGCGTCTCCAAAGATGAGGGGAGGAGGTCAGGAGATGGCGTGGGGTGGAGAATGACAGTGGATGAAAAATGGGGGTGCATATACATCCATACTACCTGCTTCCACTGCCTAGCCATGAAATTAAGGGTAATTCCTACCAACTACCAGGTATGTAAGCTGATGGATCACAGGTGATTATGTACAGTAGCTAATTTTACAGGTTGGAACGCTTCTGCTTGTTTTGTAGATATTTGGACAACCAGATATGTAAAGTGATATATATGTAGACAGGCACCTACATAGGAAGCTATGGTAGGTATGAAGATGAGATACACAGGAAAGTTGAAGGACACTTGTTTAGATCATTATATAAATGGATCGGTAGAAAAATGAATGAAAGATTTAGTCAGATTTCCAAGAGATAATGAGCGATGATTAGGCATCATCCACCTTAGGACTGTATATATAAAAAATATAGGTACATATATTAATGTAAAAGTGTTTATCCTTTAATGACATAAAATCAGTAATCATCAATGCACAACTCTCTCTAACTACAGGTCACTGTTTATACAAGTAATGTACAAAACTATGAATAAGTAGTTTGAGAAATAGAACATATTCACTTATATACAAGGTTAGCTAAAGATCCAGAGATGTTAACAAAAACACAAAAGCTAAAAAAAAAACATCATCAACTTAAGAAGTCATTGGACAGCATAATGCACTTTTCTTATAAATGCACTTTCTGCTTTAGAACTAGATTACAAGGTAAAACAATATGTATTTTAGTATTTACACACACGTATTATACACAGTCCTTCTGCACTAAATCTCATGAGATGGCAGTGGTTGGTATTTGATCTTGGACATTTTGGCTTTGTACAGGACCACTCCACACACCATGCCAACAGCAGCCAGAAGACAACCAGCTATAAACACCATGTTCAGGTTCAGGTTCCCGGACACTGGAAAAATGACAAACACAGACAGGGTTGACAACTTGTCCAAGTATCATTTTGACAGATGAGCAAACAATGAACAGCAGTGTTTCATACCTGCGGATTCACGACTCTCTGCTGCCCTCCTGAGGCGAAGGGGACCCTGGGAAACAAAGTGGCTGGCAGACTGGATCACAGTCTCCCTCCTTCGGCGCTGATGGCCTGGTTGGGTGGGGTTGATACATCCCCTGGAGCATCTGGTGTTGCTGTTTCCTGCTTCACACATCATGACTGAACAGCTTATGTAGACCTGAGACACAGACATGAACAGTTATTCTTACAGTAGTTGTTATCGTGCACGTTGAATACAAGAAATTATCTCTTTGTCTGATTTTGTGCCTTTTCTATTTTTAAAAATATAATAAAAAATTATTTACATAATAAATATAAGAGCATAAGCATAAAAATTGTAATAATGAAACACAATCATTTTCTAACTC